>JAUBNQ010000007.1:5210886-5236832 GCA_032353495.1 Ctenopoma kingsleyae | reverse complement strand
ATGCTAAATTAAGATGTGTAAGCATAAAGCACTGTTCTTCCTATATATAGGGCCTACACCTTAATATACATACATACTGAGGCAGTTTACAGTCAAATGTATATTCTTTTAGTTTTTACTGTTTTTAATTATTACTTTTTATATTTTCTTTCCCAATTGTCCTTTTATCCTTTGTGCTGATTCCCTGTTACAGATATATCAAATACTTTTATACCTCAAATTGCGAGGTAGCAAACAACAGGAAATGAAAAGATATCCACACCTGGATTGAATTCATTGTTCTTTCCTTTAAGTATTCACTATTCTGCTACTTCAGATCTATGGTGCCTTATAGTCTTTGCAGTTATACAGGATGGATTTTCAGTTGGCCGCAGTAGTGAGGAAGATGGTGTTGACAAAGCAGGTGTGTCTCTGCCACGCCACCATCCAGGCTGTTTTGGGCAGATCATCCAGGCATGTGTGCAGACCACCAGGCAAGGCTTTGTACTTTCCCTGGAAGAGTCTGACGGCTGAGACAGTGGGTTTATATGTGCGGGACAAAGCAGCTACACATCACACAACCCTCCTTCAGTCACTCACTGCACATACTCAAAATAACACAGAGGTAGATTGATAGATCACTAAATCACATGACTCACAAACAAGTCAGTGCAACAGGAAAGGAACTCGACAGGCCAACAGTAAACACTTCTCATGATTCTTTGCCTCATTAATCTTGCATAAATCCACATCTACTACTGAATTATGGTGCCCTCTATTGAAAATCTTGAGTCAAATGTGAATTTGCTCTAATATTATCTTGTCACACAAATCTTAAATTTAGTATTTATGAGTAAAAACAGTGAGCATGCACCTTCCCGTGCCCCCATTCTTCCTCTTCTCTGTCTCTGCATATGGTTCTCATGCTGCTCTAATCTTTCTTCCTTTATTTCAGTGGTGAATAAGGTGATTTAATGATTTATTAGCTCTGCTGAATGCAGCAAAGCTACAAATCACGAAGGCCTTGTGGTCACATTGTTCAAACAGGGCGAGCAGTCAGGCGCTGAAATGCCCCTGAAAGAGGCTCTTGTTGCCACCCTACCTCAGCTCCACTGCCTGGAAAACGTTAGAAGTCAGGTTACAGTGTGTGAATGTCCAGTGTCACAGGACTGCTTTAAATGACATAGTTTTGAATATCTGTATCAGAGCAGTCTCTACTGAAGCTGTCTCAGATCATGGTGGTGGTGGCCTGAAAGTGGGACCAGACAGTAAAATACTTTTGCACCTGGAAGGGTGGGTAAAATTACATTTTATTTAATGCAAAAAATAAGCAAGAGAAGTCTCAGTAAGTCTAAACTATAGGTCTACTCAGGCTCAACTATTGTAATTTGGTCTCTCTAACAAGTTGGTCAGACAGCTTCAGCTGGAGTCTCAAGAAAGGGAACCTCATCCACCCCAGCTCTCAGATCATTTTTGTAATGGTTCTATTAAAAACATTGTTTCTAATGTTTACCGCTCAAAAAATCTACCGCCTCTATAATGTGAAGATAAAGACTTTCTTTCTATTTTCATTTCTTGTCAAACATGGTTCCTACCCACCACAACCAGTCAGACTTATAATTCAGCAGACATGTGGCCAAGTGATGAAACCCCATTCAAAGGTGGATGAGTGATGTCAACAAATGACAAAGCATGTTATGACAAATTAGACAAGGCGATTGTCACACTATCATGGCCTGATGATTGCACACAATGCGTTTCTTTGAAATAAGATTTTCCTTCACTTGGTCAGGGGTTCAGTCACATCTTTTCAGAGTATGTGCTGGGGAGCTACTGACACCCAGCACCACAGTCGCCATCCACCCGCATTGCTCCCATAGCCCCTCCACCACCATCACTATCAATAGCTTAGTGTGATATGTGGACAGATGAAGGGGAAAATGTGATTTTGAAGAAGAAAAAAATAGAAAAAGAAGTGTAAGGGAGTGGAGAATAGTGGTGATGGAACCAAGCCATTATGTATCAAACAAAAAACCTGTTTTACCCCATAATTCAGCACACCAACACCAGCTGGGAGAGAAGATATCCCATGTCAAAGAGGTGTTGCACAATTAGCTTGAAGCTGTATAATTTTAAAGCCTTTCTTTTTCATTTCCAAAGCAAAGATAAAAACTACAAGTTGATGATAACAGGGAGAAACAAAAAAAAAAAAAACGTGGGTTGGGGGAAGGTGGTAGGTGAGTGGGTGATGAGGTTGATAGCGTGGATGACAGATGTGTTGTTGAAGGAGACAGCATCCAAGGTGTCAAAGCAAACAGAACTAAGCAGAGGGGCCACAGGTGTGCAGCATGCTCACCTGACTGAGACAGACTGCAGTGCAAACAGCTCCAAGCGCCCAGCGTGCATACTATACAGCTGTGTGCCCTGCAGGACTCTCCCTAACTGGCCTTCTCCATCCACCTGGATTGGCTGTGCACACAAGGGGAAAAAACACTCATGTTTGAAGCCTTGTTTTGAAGTTCAACGCTCTAAAATATGACGTATTACAACACAGAAAAAAAATGTCAGAGGCCATTTTCCCCTGGGATCAAAATGTTGCATCTTGTAAATATAACAAAAGGATTAAAAAATACTCCTAAGTATGTTTTGTATTATTCAGTTGGTAACGTATTACTATGTAATGTTGCAGAAACAGTGGAAAGAGTTCCCTCTTGTGGGAAATATAACGACAAGTCGGTCAACAAGTTTCTAAACACACACTGTATGTCTCCTACTGGACGCATTCAGTGTGTGATTGTTGCCCTCTGGTCCTCCACAATGATTTCTCTCCCTCCCTTTTTTCTCACAGTCACACTGCAACCTCCCCTCCCTATACACACAGACACACATACAAACACACACACACACACTCCTCTACCTCCTCTCTCTGAGGATAAGCTGTGGTTGGGCCCTGACATCCCAAGTAATTTACTAAGTCAACACAGAGTAAAGAGGGCCCGTGTACTGCAGAGAAAGCCCCTCTGTGCAACAACCATGAGGAAACACGACACACCACAGCACAAGGATGCCGTGCTAGGAATCATTTAAAAAGAATAAAAGCACTAATACCAAATATAGTTTTATCTACAAAGTATAGTGATAACAAATACACAGGAATTTACATTTATGAAACATTACTCATGGACATAAATAGTCTATCAAATATTTGACTCATTTATTCCATTTGTTGGAAAAGTGTTGTTAAATGCTTATGTCATCATATCCTGTAAATGTAACAAATGCACATGGTGCATGTGTACAGTTTCACCATTGCCATATTGAGCTACTTATCTCTTCATCAGACATTTTCCTTGGTCTAGTACCTGTTCAAATAATTGGAAATTGGATTCACTCTTTTTCCACGTAAATTCCAGTCAGGTTCAGCCTGTAAGGTTAAAAAATAATAATAAATCATTTTTAGAGTTTGTGTAGCTTTTGTTGTTTTATACTGCATATTATGGTCTATAAGGAACAGTAGAGATAGAATAAAACAAAAGGGGAGACAGAAAGGAATGACATGCGACAAAGTCCAAATTCTGCAACTACATGGTTATAAATCCTAAATCATCATCATTTTAAATGGACTGTAGTCCACATATTTTCACAGAGATCAGACCCCAAATCATACTCATCAGTGAAGAAACTATGCATAACTCATTAAGATGCAGTTAATTCCAGCTACATGCACTACATGAAAATTAATGTGCACACACACACATACATACTGCAGACACGCATGCTTGTTCAGGTGCAGCACTCCACTCTCACTGCAAGCTGCTCCTTGTAAAGAGGCCTTGGTAATCACTGTTTGCTTTCCCATTAGGCTGCTCTTCAGATGTGAGGTCTACCTAGGCCTGTTCACTCCCTGAGGAGAGCTTTTCACTCCTCTCCAAAATGCATTAAGAAGAATTGGCCACATAAACACCTGTATATTTAGAATCCGACTCAAAAACTCATCAAACAGAGATTAAAATACCCGTATCCACCTCTTCAGGCTATCCTCTTTCAGTGACTACTGTCAAAATGCTTTTGAGCAAGGCACTTAACACCAGCTCTGCTGTTCAGTCGCCCAGTAAGCAGCTGTGGCGTTTATGTGGGAAGCTTCCAGGTGTGAATGCGTGTAATTACACAAAATTTGAAATAAGATGTTGCTGGAAAGTAGCACAAGTAAAGTAGCAAAACCTTTCCTTAGCTAAATAAAGGATGAAAAATGTGTTGCTTGTCTAACAACAAATAGCTTTGGTGAGATTTTGTCCAAGTTTGACTTAAATTTTAGCAAACCACAAGAAGATTTATTCTGAATCAATGACAAAACACATGCAGGTCTTTACTTTTACTACTACTCTACTGAGGGGAACGCAGATGGTTCAGCGACAGATGTGTCATGCACTGTAGGTGCATCGCAGCAGATGTTCACAAGAGGTGGATTAGGGCGATACGAGGTATCTAGGGAAAGGATGGAGCTTTCAACAATGAGAGTCCTGGGAATTTACTGCCTAGCTTACCAGAGACAGAAGAATGGGCTGCTTCACCTCAGAGAGCACTCTTTATGCAATGACGGACGATGAGTCAAGAGGAAACCCTTCCTGAACTCAGCACGGAATGTTTCATTTACAGTCACCCACATGGACACCCCGGCCTGTGCCTCGTCTGCCAAGACACAAGAGGGATGGGGATTTTAAACAATGTAGATAATTCAGACCTCAAACTTCCCCCCACCACTCAGAAAGTCTACACGTACTCAGATAGGCACTACCCACTCTCTTTCACTTTGTCCTCCCTTCCCACACTCTCAGTACCTCTTTGTTATCTCAGTGTCTCAGTCTCTCTCTTCTCCTCATGATTTGTCATGTTTAAATGATTCTGCCTAAAGAATTCTTAGAGCCAAAACTGCAGCATGACTATACTGTTGGTGAAATTTGTAGAATAAGCAAACAATTTTGACTTTTTTGACCAACAACCTCTTCCTTGTGTGCATATTTAGTTTAGACCTGCATCACACAATTTTTCAGGCACTGAGACAATATTTTGACTGTAGTAACTGCAGCATATGAAATCTAATCATTACAGCTGTCAATAAAATCAGGTGTGATTCTCACAGTTGGCACCTGAAGATGGAGCTGCAATGTTGCCATCCTGGGATTGAAACCAGCAGAATGAAGGCTTATCATTATGAAAATATTATAACGTAGGTTATGTTGCAACACAGATGAATGTCTGGCAAACACCACCTGAAACTGAAAACCACGAAAGAGGCATCAACAGAGGCATGTTTTTCCATGCTCAAGTTCAAACTCTCCACTTAATCCATCCGGTTCTAGAGGTACGTTTTACGAGTCCTTAAGGACAGTATCTGGGTCTTAGCCCACCATATCAAGGTCCATACTTGTTGTGCTCTCAAGAAAATATCAACATTCAAGAAATATGGGGCTACATTATAGCTCTTTTTACCGTGATGTAAGCTGAGTAAAACCCTGCAGTGTTTAGTGTTGGTGAGTGCTGGGAAGACTCTTCACTGGGCTAGGTCATGTATGAGCCATAGTCATCAATCACAAACAGCAGGGACTGCGTAAAAGAGTTGACGGCTTGACACGACTTGGCCTTCGATGCCTCCTCGAATTCCAAGCCATCACTGACTGAAAGGATTACTTGCATAATCTAATATTTGGTGGCACAAGACAGCATTCATGCTTCTTTTTGGTTAGTTTTTATTGGCTTTTTCTATGTGATTTAGTTACGTCTGGCTCCCAACTCTGCTTCCAATACTGATATTTTTCTTAGCATATCATTAACGCTTTTTCGTTAGAATTTAAATTTGTTTAGTGCATTCAAATTTATTTCTTTATTTAACTTACCAAGTTCTACCTAGTGGAGTCTATTAATTCACATGCCCCTAATCCCCAGGCAAAGCCATTCTGTACTCTTGATTGTAGCTGTCTAGTAGTAGTCGCTTTTCATGCACATAAACTCATCACTCTGTAACTGAATGATATAACCATTTGTTGCCACAGGGCACAGAGTGTGTGGTGATTTGGAGCAACAAGTCCTCACTTAGCAACTTAAAAAACATTAAAGACAAACACATAATTAGAATTTAAACTGTAGCGTAAATCATTGGGGTTTGTAAAGTCCTCTGGGCTCGACATTACTTATTACTTATTCAACGCTGAAACAATACAAATGGCCATCAAAAGTAGGAAAACTATCAAATTAAGCATATTGAAACGTCAACACAGGGCCAGAATTCGTCCGTGTGTAACTTCATCACGTTTACGCACAAATCTTTTTTACACACTCACAAACCGTATTTACGGAGAGACAAACATTGTTTTACGCAGAAATCCTCTCTACGAGTACGAAGTCATTATGGCGTTGATTTCATCCCATAGACAAGTTGTAACAAGATTCTTCCTTCTTTAGCACTGACAATCATTGATGTTGATTTTAATTGCAATACAGACACATAGTAATGGGTAATACTCATAGTATTTATTTTGAATCACATTAAATATTCTTCAACCTTTCTTGCATCTTCTTGCAGGCAACTGAGGGTTGAGCATTCTTGACAAAGACGGCACCCTGGAACTTTCCTTTTCCTTCTGGTCTCATCAGGGCGATGACATTATCTGTGAGTCATCGTACAGAACAGAGTCGTGAGATTAATCTGTTATTCTTCACATATGCCACCATCCTTGCACAGTTCGGAGGAAGGAGTTGTTGCGCCATGACCCACAGCAGTGAGTTTACATAGCTCAGATACCCAAAGAGATACCCAGGCCTCTCAATGTGCACATCCCCATCAAACAGAGAACTGATAGGGACTAATCAGTAGATGGTGGTTTTAACTGGCAGGGGGATTTGACGTGAGCTGAACCTCACAGGATCTCCAGCATTTTGCCTAAATGTTGTTGGACAGATTTTATCACAATAAAACCTGCTTTCTTTCAATGTCTAAAGGCTTGATTTAACAATAACACGTTGTGGTACAGTTTTACATCATTCATGCAAGTTAAAACCTTTACTTGTGATAGATATACAGTAAATTGCCTCATCGCTTTTGTATTTTGGCACCTACTGAAGAAAACAGCCACATTATTTGATGTGTGAGGCTCCAATTATGAGGCAGTTCATCAAATAATTGTTGACTACCAAAGTCAGTGGAATTAATTCTCTGAGGACTATGGACATCACTGCAATTCATCCAATATGCAGAGATGTTTCAAGTGGTGGACTGACCAACCAACAGACCCACAATGCCATCACATGCCTACAACATGGCTAAAAATGCTGCAGTCAAAACAATGTTTATGTTTTGGCCCCCTCATTTATTTTAAATAAACTGGCCAATAGTGTAATGCACTCCAGACTCCAGTGCATGACTCCACCACCCACTATGACCTAAATAATAAACATATATTTTAAAAAAAACCTGAGAAATTATAACCGTCATGGCAGCGCTGCTGCGTTGGATTGCATTAGAATGTACAGGTGTATATAACAGTAACTGTACATGATGTTTTCACTTATGTTAATTCAATGAATTTTTCATGAAGTTGTGACATTTGGCTAACAGTTTCCTTAATCAAGAGCATACAGCCTACAAATATCTTTATATGTGTAACAAAATGCGAGTGGAGCTTCACAAATTAACAGAGTCAACATGTGGCTGTTGTGGGATGCTGTCAGCGACAGCACTCAGGGATTTCCATGCAGCACAGAGAGGTGACAGAGTTTCTGCGGTTGGCTCACCGTACAGACCTGCTCTGTCCCAACCTGTGGAGCGTTGTGCTCCCTGCGTCAGACCTGGCCTTGGAGAGAAGGGCTATATTATTGGGCCTTGGCCTCTGCCTCTCCCCTGTAGTTCACAACTTTTTCACCACAAGAAAATGTCAGGGATGGAGTCTTTTTATTTCACCCCAAAATTTCCCTTTCTAATCAAGCATGCCAACTTTTGGCTCAGGCAGCTGGGAAACTCAGCACCCGTTTGCGCTATCAGCCACTTCATCAAAATCTATGTCTCATCCAAACACAACGATGAATTTAATTCAGAGCTGGGGCACTGATGTAAATAGTTGTTTGGCTGTGCACCTTTTCGAATACCTGACCTGAAATGTGATACCGGGATTTTAAAAAGATTTATAAAAGTTCTGTGCAAGCCTTGTCAGGAGAAATATATGACCAATAAAGGCAGCAGGGACATTTTACCACCAATGCACATGACATATACCAGCATCTCTCTTCTTGCCACAGTGGAATAGCCTTGAATTTTCTCTATCTTCCATAAACATAATGCAGGCTGAGCCTTGAGAGCAGAAAGGACAAGCGGGGAAAGAAGATTTAGGTGATTCAACAGATAAAACTTTCCCACAGCCTCCACAAACCACTCTCTGACATATTATAAATGGCTCCATGTGCTCCACACTTGACCTTTGGCTTCTTCTATATAAGGTGTCCTCGTCAAAGGATATCATTCAGTATAAAACAGCACTTAAACAGTCTCCTGGTACAGTTCAGAGCTCTCAAATATGTGAGGGGTGATTCAGAGGAATTTGCAAACATTTGCTGCACATTATCTTGTTACAAACACTCCTAATCCTCACTCTTTCTCTGATAGAAGGGAAATATAATTGCTCCTCCTTAGGGAAAAATTCATAGCAATTGTTATTCTTATTGTTCTGAGCCCTGTTTGCCAGATTCATTGCTCTTCGTGTGACAGATTAACTTGTTGATTTGATGTTTGTGAGTTGCCTTCCAACATGAAAGTACGGTAAAACTAAAGAAAATATGATCCTGCCTCCGTAAATGTCTGCTCATAACTTTAATGACATGCAAGTTGAAGAGGTTGTGGGGAAACACCTCAAAAACAAAAGATACATTTTTCAGTGGATTTTGACTCTATGATGGCTCTGGGAAAACAGCCCCAAGCCTTTGTTTGTGCAAAATCAGACTTTAATCTTGTGCCTATGATAGATGTAGCCTTTTATTTCAAATGTTTATGGAAATACCCAACAACAGTCTTGTGTGGTCCTTTGTCTAATGAAACACACTCACGTACTCCTCTCATAGCCATCAGATCACTGGCCAGCACACAATGTTCACCATGGAGTGTGTCTTCAGAAGGGGTGAGCATTTGGTGAGCATGGGGCAGGAATAGTAGTGTTTTTCCTACTCATCAGGGTCACATCTGTGAAAGTGGGTGCTAGGAGGCTTTTCAGTACCACTGAATGACTCTATTTACAGGCCAGCTGTGTTGGTGCTGTCAGCCTCATCCTCTCCCAGCCCATCTCCTCTAGGCCACATGAGCTCCCTTGGAGAGCTCCAGAAGGATTAACACACAAGAGGAGGGGGTAAAGGGTTCAGGAGCAAGTGTTCAGGGGTCAGCCTGGCCTGGGGTTTTACATTTGATCTCCTCTCTAGTGCAAATTAATGTTCTCTGATGTAGTATTTTGACTGAACCGAATTACACTAATATGAGCCTCAGCTCGTCAGCCAATCGCATATAATTTACTCACACCCAGGCTCACACTGGAGATTCTGCCTGAGTCTGGTGTGTTTCTGTTAGGAGCTGCAGGTTGTTTTGCTTTGGGTTGGCAGATGGGGTTAAGGGGTGGTAGCTGCCAACCACACAGCATATTGAGTCATCATCAGTGTGCAGCAGCTCAGCTCTCGTGTTTTGGAAGCAGGCATCTGGAACAAGACCTCACCTTGCTCTATTTCTGAACATTGGGCAGCAGAGTGTGGCTGTCTTTCCACATTTGATGAACAACAATTCTGCATGGACAAAAAGATTATAATTCCACCTTGAGACTATTCTGTCCACCTCCCCACAACTGGAAATCTTCAGGCGATTCTGCAAATAAAGAAGCCTGTTAAAGTTGCACACCTGTGTGGAGTCAGAGGCTCTACTCTACTCCTGTGAATCCACAAATGAAAGCTAAATATATCAGTACAAGCTCATCCCATGAAGATTTGATGCCAGAATCAGATGCTGATCAGACATGAGGGAAGTTTGGATACGGCAGGTTTGGTTCTCCTCACTCTGTGTTGCAAATACACTGAGATAGCTTAGCGGATGTCTAAAGCCATGTCTGCTGGTGTTCCTGTGTGCAAGAAGAAACTTGCTCTGTTAAAATAGCTGCCCGTCTAAAGGAGGAGAGGAAATTTGCTTGTTGCAGCCAAACCAGGCTTTTATGTCTCTGCCACCATCTTGATAAACATATATAAACAGCGCACACAGCACAAAAGACACAACAGTTGACATTGTATTGTAGGTTTCTGTGACATCAGGGATGGTGTTCACAGAAGCCTCTTTGGACAACAGGCTTCCTCTTCTGTATTGTGTGCACTCCATGCATGTAAGAGAGAAGGTGAAAAGGGAACTGAAATGACTTTAAAGTTAAAATTCTGACCTGAAGATGAGCTGATGAAAATAAAACAATCACACATGATCAGAGTTGATCCTGGGGAAAAACAGTAAAGATTGTAATACATGTCACGACAATCTATCCAGTGGCTGCTGAAAGATTTGACTCAACATCACAAATGTGAACCTTATAAGGATTCATCCGCTGCACATAATTCGCAAACAAAAGAACTGTTAGTGTCCTTAAGTATGTCTTACTTTGTTGCACATGTTCAGACTGTTGCTCAATTCTATGTTAAAGTAAAGTGCCACGTTTAGAGCTGAAATAAAATACTCCATTTACATGTCTGGTGTTTTCTGCCGTTTGTGCAGAAAAAGAGCAGAAAGAGCTAGCAAGCAGAGACAGTGATATTGTGTGGTCAGTCTAGAGCTATCTCATCATTTAAATATGATTATCATTGGACTAATAGCCCTCCACTTTATTAGCATCTGTGGAATTCAGTTTATTCCCCACTCTGCAGAGGCTGAAAAGTCACGTGGGTCACCAAGGCTTTCCAGGCAAGGTCAGTTAAGTACGATGTCCAAGACTTACACAGCTCAGACGTCTGTCTCCATGCTTAGGAAAAGATATGGGCCATTTGAGACTCACCATGATAAGTCGCCCTTGTATGGACCTTGACACTTTTACATCCATACCTGAAATGTTGCCATCCCCAGGTAAAAGATGTCTTTCAGATTTGTGTCTAGTTAATTTAGCTTTTTTTCCCTTTTGAAGCCCAAACAGACATGTACTGTACACACATACGTTATCTCAAACCCTCATAAAACACTTGTGGGTGAAGCAGGTGGAAACATATAAATATGATAAAAACGTTACATCACATTCAAGCCAATTGTATGTTGCACACTATGCCCCTTGACAAATCCCATGAAAAAACAGGGATTTTCCAAACAGCTCCCCCAGCTTGTCGCACAAGAGGCACAGACTATCTACTGGAACTCGTCTGAAAGTAGCACAGCGCATTCATAGGTAAGGTAAAACTAAATCAGTTAATTTAGACTGATGTCTTTTTGATTTGCAGGAGTACAGCATGGAAGCAGGACTCCCTCGCTTGCTGAATAAACAAAAATTTGTTCAGCTCAAATAAAATTTGATGAGGAGATAATTTTGCGAGCATGCAGCATAAAGGTCTCTCTCATGTGCAGGGCCGCCACACTCTGAGGGCAAATGAACTGAAAGTCTGAAGAGGTAGTTCAACACACAGTAGACAAGATGATGGAGAGAGATATGGTCGATCGGGTCCACCTTTGGGGACAAGTCTCCACATGTCCATGAAATAGTCGGCTATCAAAATTGGTCAAAAGTCCTTTTTAGTACATCTAAATATTATTCAATTAGTCTGGACTCGGAAATTCTGAAAGAACTCATTCTATGACTGGTTTGATGGAAATCCCACCACACTATTTAATCAAATAACCTAACTGGATTAAATAAAGTAACCTTAAAGAGTTCTCCAACAACATTAAACGGTTCATTCAACATTTCTGGCATGAACAACTCTCAATTAAAGCAAAAACCCACAGAAACAAGCCTCTAATCTGGGATTTCATCAGGAGATAAATCCTTGAGCTGCTCCACTGACAATGAATTGGAAACTGACATGGTGGATTGTGCAGTGACTGTCTGCGCTTTTGCTCTCAAGTAGGTTTGACAGTATCTGCAGGCACTAGCAGCTATGAAGCAAAACATATATCATAATATTTTATAAAACCCTGGGAACTGTCATGTTGCATGTAAGGTTGATACTAGTCAAAGTCATTCAAAGTTATATTTACAATTGTAAATGTGATTTCTACTTTCTTTTTCAGGCCTTTAAGACCAAAGGATTTGCCAACCAGCCTGCTGGAATCCCTAACATGTCTCACGGGTCACATTAGATTAGACATCATTTGGGGCATTAAAAATAAATCTAAGGTTTAAAAACACAGAAAACCATGGAGATAAAGTCACTGGTGCCCTTTCCCTAAAAGGATATAACTGCAGAAAAAGAACAAATACAGTACATTTCACTGCCAGTAAAACTCACTTATAAATACTTGTAACCCATGAACAGAGGAAGACATCTGATGACTGTCTGCGTATTAACATCAAAAAGTAGGTTTCTTTGTTCATTCATTCGTTAAAACAACACAATCTTGTTACAGCACTGCAATGGTCAGAGGTGTCAGAGCGAGTGAGGCGCACTTTGATCCCTGAAAATGACTGCCTTTGGATTTTCAATCAGAGAACCTGCATGGGAATCCCCTGACACGCAACAACGACACTCACAGACACACTCACAAATATGTGACAATACACAGACAGAACACAAAATCCACAACACCCATCAAAGGAATTCACTTTTTAAGCATCAGAGTGTTTTATGTATGATATCACATTTTCCTCATTTGAAGTTGTTAGCCCAAAATGCCTACACATACACAGAGCTGACAACAGATTCTCTCACCGTCTTCTTCTCTCACAGACAGACACATAGACACAGACTAGCTCAGTCCCACATATGACAACACACCCATGTTTACCCCTCAGACTTTCATCCCACGCATCCTGTTTGTGGCAGCATTCTGCCATTGTTCCCGTCTGTATCTACCTGAGCAGGTACAAACAGTCTTTCCACTGTGGCTGTTCATGGATACAGCTAGAGGGATCCCTGCCTATGTGCTTTTGTTTTGTTATCAACTTTTGGCTGCTTTATCATTTCTTAAGTGGATGTGGAGAAATGGAGGGAGAATGGAAAATATGCTGATAAATGCAGAAAACAAAGACACACAAAGAGAAACCTCCAGTGACACGGAGCTTTTTGGATTTGGCCCCACAGAGTGGTAGGCAAACAATTTTTTTTCTTTTGAGAAGTGGATGAGGTTAAGGGAGCCTTGCTGACTCCAGTACAAAGCCCACTCTTCATTACCAAAAAGAGGGCACCTTTTGGAGAAATACCCCATCTGATGTCACCCTGAAGGAAATGCTTTGAAGGGGATGGGGGCAGAGGGGCATCCAGGCATCACAATGCAGTGTTGTAAGCCAGCAGCAACCCAAGGACATGACGCTATCCCTGTGAGGAGTGAGCTTTACAATGCACTCTACATTTGCTATAATGTGAGCGGCTTGATGAGGGGCCCACCATCAAAATCATGAGGATGTGTTTTTTGTAAGGCGCAAGAAAAACAAGTGATTTAGCTTTATATCTCAGTAAAAGAAAATTCACTGGCTGCATTGGCTAAAGGGCAAAGGGTAAATAGCCTCATTTTGCATGTATGATCATTCAATTTCACATTTACATGTGAGAGATAAATATGCAGACTATCCCTTTTACAGCACTGAGTATAAAACTAATCTCACAAGAGTGAGAAGCAGTGTGATACTGCCACCTAGTGTCTAAAAATCAAGCTTTCAATTAAGTGCCTAAATCCACTTGTAATCCACATGTAAGTGAAAAAGAAGACAGGTTTATTAAACTGGGATTTAAAATACTTTAATCAGCTTATCGCACATAATCAGACCATGTGTGTGTGTGTGTGTGTGTGTGTGCATGTGATACTCACACAGGTGTACACCCTCCTTGGTATTTTGGTATTTCCTTTGAACTCCAGCTTCAAGATAGCTGCAGATATCAGCATGCAAGTATCTCCCCACCTGTGGTAGAGTGCAAACAGCAGCAGTGTGGGCACACAGCCTACCTCATGTTGCCCTCACCTGTGATGAGGGCTCAGTCATTCCCTTATTTAATTGTTATCAGATTATTGACAATGGGAACTAGTGCTTCATTTGTCTCAGTGAAATGAACAGCAACTCAGGTGGAAAGAATGCAGATAGTTGGTATGAGTCATATCATACTAAAGACTTAAACTGAGAAATAGAAATAGAGATAAAAAACAATTAACAACTAATGATGTGTTTGTATAAGACATGTAGTTAAAGACTAGATGAAAATGTATATATAAACAGATTTTTTACTGATTCTATTTTACTATAATTAGGCTTATTATGTTTTGGGAGTATACTGTAGTTTGATGTTTCATCTCAACAAATTGCTTTTCCTGCACTCTACTAAATGGAACAGACTCACCAGCAGCCCAGAGCTGCATGTGACAGTTTCTTGTTTGAAAGTCACATATTTCAGAGATACAAAGCAACCACAAACAGATGCCAAAGGAGTACAGAGAAATCAAATAAATAAAATGTATTATTTAGGTTTTTTTTGTTTGTTTTTGTGTTTTGCCACCACCAGCACCATCTAAATCAGCCATCTTTTTGACTCACAAAGAGACGAAACATGCAAAAACAAAAACAAAACAACAACAGAGACACAAAATAATCATAAATAGACACAAATAACTACTAAGACATGAAAATGGATGGATGTATGCACAAGGATGTGTGTGTGAGATACTGAGATTTTGTGTCGTTCCACAATAAAATATTGTTCGTCTGAAAAGAAAAGAAAAGAAAAACGCATCCTTCCACTCTATTGCTATTACCAAATGTAGACTACAGCATCTGAAGGTAATTTATAGATAGATGATTTTTCACATGCATGTGGCTCAAGCTAAAGTCACAGGTAGCTGAGGGTCCATGTGAGAGTCAATAAATTTTAGAGTCCTTTACCATGAGCTTTTATATTTATTATAATTATATAATATTTAATTTCTTTATTTATTTAATTATTCATTCATTAAAGTGACGTGACTATGACAAAACGTCTCTTTATGCACCGTTAAACTTAAATGTCATCAGTTGCTGTGACACTGCAACAACGTTTACTGCCACATGGCGGCGTCATTCATCTATTACTGGGTGTTTGCAGGCTTCACTGTTTTCTGTTTTGTATTTCAAGACTCTATTTTCCAGCAGAATTGCTACTTAATACGTTTGTTTGCAGTAGATTTAAATGTAGGGTTACTGAAGATTTCAATAAACTTATGAAGATTTGTGAAGATTTACATAAAGTCATTAATATGCTACAGAATAATTGAATGTAGAGGTGATTTGAAACTTTTGAGTTTTACACAGAACTACAAATTATATAATTAAACATGTGTATTTCATGACTCAGATGTTGAAATACTCACGTGACGTGGGTGTTGGTGTTGATTTTCTCATGATAATCTGAAGACATGATATATTTCTATATTTCCTCACCCATTTACCTTCCTGAACGCACTTATAGTAGTAGACCTTCCCAAAGCTGATCACATAACCTATTTCAGCTTATTCTACTACTGAAGAGAATAATAACAACACATGACTGATGGAAATAGCATGATAATATACCCACCATGCAATGTGGTATTATGCAGATGAGTACATGCCTAGGCAGCTCCAGTGAGGACTTGAATGGGGAGGGTTAGTACCAAATGTTCACTGGGACCCAGTGACCAATAGGGAGGAAGTCCATTTGGTCTGTGGGTGGAGCTCAGTCTCTCATCTTGAGCTGATCATTTATTCTAACAGGTAGTTTAAAAACCAAACAGGTCAGGAGAAGCAGCAGCAGCAGCAGCAAGACAGTGACGAACCAAGTAGTTATCTTCTGAGGAGTGCGAGTCAGAGGACGTTTCTTTTACAGCATTTTGGTTTATTTTGGATTATGCCCGGACACCACTCTCCAGCATGCTGAAAAGGAAAGGTTCTTGTGTGGGGATGATGCCTGCTGCAGCGGGAGTGGACCGCAGCAGGGTCGGGGAGAGACTGCAGGCTGCTCTGGCCGGGCTGCAGGAGCTGCATCTGCTTAAAGACAGACAGAGCGACATGGTGAGCTGGGCACTCAAGATGGACCGAGAGGAACCGGTCACTTCTGTCCACGCAGACTCGGAGGGTGCCAGGATGATCGGGGCTGAGGAGCAGCGGCTGGAGGCGAGTCTGACAGCCCTGAAGCAACAGCTGGTAGGAACTCATTTAAATCAAATGCCATAAAGCAATATAAATAAAGTAAACCCCTGGGGACTTCACGTGTATGCAGTAGTTTGCTGTTAACGCAACACTTTATTTTTACTATGATTCTTATTTATAAGGAGTGGACTAACTGTGCGCTCACTTTCATCATTTCCAGTTGAATTGTCCTTGGAATAAAATCGTGCGTTCATACCGTCAGCTGATGCTCATGTGCATTCATTCTTCAATTATTACCAGACACACTTTCATGCTCTCAGCTGGGGGTAGGAAGTAGGATAGCTGTCATAAATCAAGGTTCATTGCAGGACCAAGAGGACTTTGAGTTGTGTGCGCGCACGCACACCGTGCATGTGTAGACTGCAGGGGGTAGCCCGCAATCATTAACCACTAATGCCTGGAAATTTAAAAAATGCTGGTGTGTTTTTTAAAGTGGTTATTTTCCTGTGAATGGCACCCAGAGAGAGTCTTAGTCCAGAGAGACCTATGAGTGTTAGAGACAACTAGCTGTGAGGAGTTTTCCATGACACACTTTTTCCATAGAGTGAAGGGATTAAGGTGTTATGCTTTACTTTTGGGAGAGCTGGGCAATACTCACAACAGCCCATCTAAAAACACAGTAATAGGCATATGTAGACAAGACATACACTTATTTTATTGACATAGAATCAACTGGCCTAACTTGATTTTAAAAGATGCCCAAACATAAATTAAACTGCATTTTGATAGAAATGGACCCAGTCCCCAGTGAGGAACTACTGTAACAGTAAATGCCCTGCCTTAGCTGCAAAGCAAACAGTCCTACACCCCAACCCCCAAGCTTAGTAGTTTACACAATGGCCAGGCCCTTGCTGTGGGGGAGAAATGAGTTACCCACCACTGCTTCTTCAATGCTCCCCCATGTCCTGCTGGGGTTAATCATCAGCCACAGCTGAGTTGCTTTTGTTTTTCTGATGGCTATACATTAGAGCATCCTTTATCCGAACAAAAGACCTCATCTTCACAAAATTAGAGCCTTCTCACATGCATTCAAATCTCCTGCTTTTATTTCCTGTACACACCTGTACAGAGATTTGTTTTCTATAATTGTATGCATGTGTCTGCTTGAGGAGCTTGCATAACTTCCCACCCTTGATCTCCTTCCATTCGTGAGAAACTCTAATTAGAGTTGCGTTTTGGTTTGGGTTGTACCGCACAAATTTTGGGGGGCGTTAGCTAAATTGTTATGTATTGTCTGTTTTACAGTCCCGTCTTCGAAAACAGGATGTTGGCCTGAAGACTCACTTGCAGCAGCTGGACCAACAGATCAGTGAGTTGAAGCTTGATGTCAGCAAGGCCTCCACAGAGCAGCTGGAGAGTGACAGCAGACCGAGTTCAGGTGTGTGCGAGTGTGTGCACAAAAAGCCTTACAGCCCTTTACTTTAGAACTAGTATCAAAGCATACACCCATCTGATCATCACATGATAGTAAGTGCTGAGAAAAATACTAATGTGTGATTGTTCCTGATCTCTCCAGGTTTTTATGATCTCAGCGACGGCGGCTCCTGCTCCCTATCTAACTCGTGCACCTCTGTGTACAGTGAGTGTCTGTCGTCCTCCCAGACGAGCCTTCTCCTCCGTCCCATGAGCCCTGCTAATTCCCACATTAACCCTTCATCACAAGTTGATGTCTGCCGTCGGCGCTCTGCTGATGAGAGCACAACCCAGCCCAACCCTCCACGGGCTACTGGCCTCCATCTGGGCAGCAGCCGGATCCGAGCAAGCACTGAACAAGCACAACCAAGACCTGTGTCAACAGGTAATCATATCTTTCAATCTCTAATTTCTCTCATGTTGTCTTGGAAACCATTCAACTGTTTAACTACATGTATTTTGCTGCACAATAACGTGTATTTATTCAGTGAATGAGTGCTTTAAAAGGTTAACCCACATTTTTGTCTTGCCTATTAGGTGATCTAGACAGGATGATGGCTCAAGGACCAGGCTACTGCAAATCTGTCGATCCAAAGAAACCGCCTTTGTGCCCAAGCCTCAAGACCTCCGCTGTGGATCCCAAGTTTCAGAGCAACTTGGTGTCCCGCAGTGGCACTGAAATGTACCAGTACCCCAGCCCTCTGCACGCTGTGGCTCTCCAGAGCCCAATTTTTTACAGTGGAGGTGACCTGGCCACAACTGAACTTCTAGAGACCCAAGGACCCTCTGTGAATGAGGGCAGAACCCTGAGTTACATCGACAAGCTTATTCAGCGCGGCTTGAGCAAAATCCAGAGTGAATCGGATACAGAGACCCTGCAGACACACGGTGACTATCAAAGAAAGCGAACTGAAGTTGTGACTATGTTTCCTGAAGTGTGTAAAAAAGAGGAGTCTATGCGGCAACATCTTCCGGTCCAGACCACAAACAATATCCCGTTAAATAATGACGACAAGAGACACTGCATGACATACTCCAGTCAACAGCCAGCTGACAGCACAAACCACAAACAGTCAGTGAAAGGCCCACAGGTTTCATGTCGGTACTCTTATCCTGTTGCTGAGTACAGCTCTGATGAGGTTACCACTACATCTCTGAGGAAGATTGATAAACCCCAAGGAGAATATGCCAGCGTGGCAAGAAACCATTCAGAGAAGAGATCTGGGGATAATCTAGAGTCAAAACCACCAGAGAGGAATGCCTATAGACAAAGAACAGCGATGACTCACAGCTCAAGCACAGAGGAGAGTCAAGGCCCTGAGGTTCAGTCTGGTCACACAACTTCACCTGAGTTTGTGCATGCCAAATTTGTTCCTGCTGGATCTCAGAGGGTCAAGGTAAGACAGGCAGACCGTAAAACCAAAGCCGTGAAGCTGAGAAGAAAAAGCAGTGAGAAGCCTCGATCAACGAGGCAGCAACATGGATATTCCTCTGGTGAGAAGGCAAGAGAGGCCAGTGGTGCAACCAAGGGAGAGCAGAAAAGGTCTTCCAAGGCAAAGATGACACAGAAATGTACCACCTGTCACACAGAGGAGCGCAGACAGGGCTCAGGCTCAGACTCTAGCCACTGTAGCCCAGGACTCATGTACACCCACAAAGTCCACCCTAAACCACATCCCGTTCCTGCTGTCGCAAAGTCTAGCAAAAGCCGAAGACTTCAGACTGTGGAGTATGAGCAGCCTGCAGAGCAGAGAAAGAGGAGGCAGGGGTCTGTCAATTGGCCATCTGAAGTGGAGATGTTCCAGGCCTCAGGGGCTCAGCGTCAGAGGTCAATAGAACCCCGTTTTCAGGCAACAGGGAACACGCAGATGGTCCGTAGTATGAGTGCCAAGCCAGGCCAGTGGATAAGGCAGCCTCGTCCCTTCCAGTCCTCTATGTCCTCCAACTCTTTCCTCCACACACTGAATGCAAGATACCCTCCAGCACCTTTCCGTGTGTCCAGCCTCTATCCACCAAGATGTGAGTCTGAGTATTCAGCCGAATGTGCCTCCTTGTTTCACTCCACTATTGCTGAAAGCAGCGAGGGGGAGATGAGCGATAACACCACCAACCGCTTTGGAGATAGCGAGTCCAGCCACAGCTTCCGGTCCTTCTCAGACTCTGACAGCAGCCTGTCCCTGGATGAGGAGGATCAGTTTCACAGCCATGAGGAGGAGGGAGGTATGGTGTGGGCTGATGCTGCAATGGGGCCCACCGCCGCTGGACGGCCCCTGCCACAGCTCCCACGCCCTGAGCCATCAGCCTGCCGCATCAAAGCTTCTCGAGCCCTGAAGAAGAAAATTCGGCGGTTCCAGCCTGCTTCTCTGAAGGTCATGACCCTGGTGTAGCAACGTTCCCCCAGGCAAACTGAAAACAGTTGGGAAAATGCAGAGAGCTGTGGAAAAAGCTCTCAGAACTAGTTGAAAAGATTTCCTTTAATCATCACTGAAAAGCATCCTTTAAACTGGAATGCATTTGTGCACTCATTGTTTTGTTCATACTGAAAAAAAAAAGAAAATTTGCTTGAACCTGAAACTGTACAAAATGGTTCATTGTAAAAGTATGTATAACACAATTATTACACTTAATTTGCCAATATTTATATTGCTGTAATTAAACTTTCTCATTGCATGTGGCTCCTTTTGAAAATCTCATGGACATTTGTGTCATATAATTGTGGGAATCTGAGAAAAAAACCAGTCTTTTTACATTTCTTATAGCCAATTATAGTTCATTTTCTGTTAACTTCACAATTTTGCTTATTGATTATGACTGTCCATGTTTATCTTATTACAATAAACTGATATTTAATATCCAGTGGGAGTTTTTTATGCATCCAATCACATTTTCATACATTTAAAAAAAGAAAGAAAATCTTCTTAATCCTCACAAATGTGACACTGAGACTGACCAGTTAGCACAGATAACTCTTAACATCTCCTTATCTAGTTTCCTGATTCTTCCCAGCTGTTGGTTTAATAAGTTGCAGCTTCACAGTCAACACAGACAGTCATGTTTAATTATAGGGTGAAACTTGTCTGACTCAGTCAGTAAACATACTTGCACTGAGGTACTAAAACACACAGTCACACTCTTACAGTTTCACAACTGTAAGAGACATTAAGGCACTGAAATGATGGTAGTAGAAGCTCAGGTTTCTGTGGAGAAACATGAGGTTTTAAAACAGCTGGTTCAAGGGGCACACAGGATTTAGCAGGAGTGACAGATGATAAGAGGCTCCTCATTTCTGTGCTGTCATGAGGAGATTAGACAGTGGGCAGCTGCACAGAGATGCCCAATAATCTCATTTCCAAAATCTTCCTTGGTATCTTTCCATTAAAATTCTTTTAAAGATGGGGTGAGAAAAAGGGCACTCGTGAAGGTAAGCAGTCTGGTGATTGGCCCTCTCTCCTGTGGTCATACGTAATAATGTTTTCTCCCATCAGGCAGCCACTGTGACCTTAAAGTTCCCAACTAAGAAGCTTATAGGGCAGACAAACATTTTCAGCATTTCGTCACATTTTACTTTGAAGTTGTGTTCCCTGCAGATCGCTCTAGAGACCATTATTTTTAAGACTCATGAATCATTCATTTAAACCCTTCCTCACTCTCCGTTAACAAGAAATGTTCAGTTTGCTTTCAAAGAAGAAAAGGCATCATTTTTTGAATATAAGCTCTCACCGAAGGGCATATCGTAATGCAGCAGCATTCTTTTCTCTGTTCATCAAACACAAGACAGGTCTAAAGGGCAAAATCCCCAATGCACATCAAAGACAGCATTTTAAGTTTAGCAACTTGCTACAATTGAATCAGCTTATTAGGATTTGTACATCCAGCTGACCTCTGTCCTCTCCCTTAGAGTGACAGTGAGCGGTTGGTGGGATTAGTGCTGCTGTTTTGAACGCAGCTCAGAAGGAGCATGACAGGTCCTGGACTTGTCTTTGATGTTGACTATAGCAGGACCGTGTCGGCTTGACCTTGTGTGCTTGCTGACCTTTCCAGTTGTAGGGCTGACTCATCTCTAAGGGCACATCTCCCCACAATAGAGAGGTCAGGGGCCCTGTCGTACCTTCGCTGCTGCTCGTCTTGTCTTTTTTGTGTTTCTTCATGTTTAACACGTCTGTCATTTATTGTAATTTTGGCCCACTGCTTGAATCTGTAGTAGTCTAGTCCATCTTCACAATGCAGGTCTGTCCAGTAAATAAATTGATCTGTCAAAATACTTACACTTGATATTTATTGTGGAATCTGTACATTAGCAACTACCTAATATAATTGGATGCTGACTAAAGATTATTCAGCTCAGGAGTGTGCACATGCACACCTGCAGATATGGTTTGTTCATAATATTTATATAGTGTATAATTTAAGTGCAGATGGCGGATAGTGGGTTACCACCACACTACTTTATAAAATATTCCCTATGGATGGCTGCTACATCCTACTGAAGGATGTTAGATGTTGTGTGGAGTCCCACAGACTGTAGTTCAAGTTCTCTGTCATCATGTACATGAGAACACATGGGCAAACACTAAAATCTTGACTTTTTCACTTGGGTAGAAATTTCTGAACACACTAAGGTATAAAGTAATAAGGTAATACAGTATTAAGTGATCGTATTTCCCATCAAATCCAAACTAATCTACAAAACAATTGTCACAGTGGAGCCAATAAAATCCAGCACAGTTCAGTGGATTTAACAGCGCTGTGACAATGTACAACAATACAACAATAATGGCTGTGTACTAATTCAACTTAGCAGTGGTTCTCATTAGGTTAGAGCTAGAGGACGGGTTGTCCTCTAACATCTTCATGAGGTAATCCCAATAACCAACACTCACCAGATCTTCAAGCTGTCTCCTCAAAATGCATAAAACACAATCAAGCTGAAAGTGTGTTTCTCTCTTCATTATATTTACATGACATTTTCATTGGCGCACACAATACCAAGATTTTATTCTGTTTACAAAGCATTATTTTCATAGTTATCGTTCTTCTTCTTTCTCAGTTTCTTTCCTGTGTGTCTTCTAACCTTATTTATATTTTTTCAATAGATGTTCTTGAGCTTGTGTTGCATCTCTGATGTGAAGAAAGATGATGCTGAATCTTGGATACAAGGAGTGGATTTAGTACTTTGTAAAGTGGGAGCTCAGAAACTCATTACCACCCTGATGAGAGGAGCTTTCCACTCCCACCCAGAATCACCCCGCCGAAACTCAGAGATTTTGCTTTATGGGTTCCTGTGAGGACGGAGGGATTATCTCTAGTTTGACATGTTAAATATCCATGCCCAATCAGATATACTCATTAAAACATATAAAGTCAAAGAGAGATTCAGTAGTTAGCTAAAACATTATGATATAACCTTTTACTGCTGATGTTGAGACTTGAGAATATGAAAAGTGTTGAGAACAAAAAATCTGAATACATTTTTACAGTTACAGTTCTAGCAACTGTATGTCAGTGTCAGTCTTGCGGAGTGTAGATTCTATGTTGTGTATTGGATTTACATCATTTACACCAGCAATGAAGGAGATTTGTCTCTGGTGAAACAACTGAGGTTCACCCAACTCCTCTACGATCCTCTCATGGGGGATGGGCTCTATAGTGTGCTAGGTGGCTTTTGTCCCTTTGCTTACTGTACATATGAATGGGGCTGGACAAGAATGTCCAATCTCATGAATCTCAATTGTCTGAGGCTGAAGTTAAGGAGCAGGATTCTCTGGTTGTGTAGAAGTGGACAATAGAGATAGAGGACGGAGAGAAGGGCAGACAGAAAGTGAGGGAAACGAGCAGGAAGGGATGAGCTACACGGAGAACAACTGTGGAAGATCGAGAGCAGTAGAGACAGAGCATGACGTTGAGGAAAATGAAGAAAAAGCCACAGGGTGATTGCATGATGTTACGCTCTTGCAAGGCTTAGCTGGCCCTTCCTCAATCACCACCTGCTCCTCTTTAAGCACATCCTGTCATTTAATACCTAATCCCTTCATTCACTCCAGTGTGTTTACTAACCATTGTCTCAACTCCCTTCAAGCTGTGGTCAAGAGGTGGTTCAAAAGTTCGCAGTGTATAGGGAGCATGAACTCAAAGTTACAGAGGGCATTGTGAGTGCGTTCGCCCCTGCCAAGTAATTGTCTGTGACAGAGAGAGAGACTGTGCCTGCAAGTTAAGGAGTCTTTGGGGTCCTAGTTTTTGAGGCCAACATCAGTTACTTTGTGTGGGAACAGATAATTGGACTACAGTGCTCTTTTACGTGTCCTGCATAACCAATACATGCAATATAAAGTCAGATATATGACCCTCTCTTTACTGGAACACACTGTATGTCGTGGTATAAAAAATGCAACATAATTATTAAATTATTAATGAAATTAATAAAACAGCTCTTAACATTTCAGCAAGGCTGGGCATTAAACGCCACTAGCTCTCTGTGAGGGTATGCTTAAACTTATTGCTAACATTAGGATGCTCTGAATGATAAAATTCAAATTAAATTCTGTTTTATTTATATATCTTTACTTAATCACAACAAAAGTCATCTCGAGGCACTTTACAGTGTAAGGTTTAAGATCTTATAGAATTATGCAGAAAATCCAAGAATCCTACTTCAGGAAGCACTAGGCGAAAGTGCAGAGGAAAAACTTCCTGAAGAAATCTACAGCAGAACCTGGCTCAGGCTGGGCGGCCATCTGCCTCAATTGGTTGAAGTGAGTGGAAAGAGGGGAGAGAGAAGAACAGTGGGCAACAAAAACAAGAAGAAGGAGCAGCAGGCGAAACACTAGGGAGGTGGTAGGACCAGTGACTGCAAACTGGAATCATACATTTAATTACATGCAATGGTAGCATATGAGTGGGCAGGAGAGAGAAGAAAGAGAGAAGAGGAGCTCAGTGTATCAATGGATGTCCCTCAGCCGACTAAGAGTAAAGCAGCATAACTATGAGATGGTTCAGAGTCACCTGAGTCACCTCTAAGCTTTATGAAAAAGGAAAGTTTTAAGCCTTTACTATGTTGGCCATATTATTTTTGTGTATTAGCATGCATACATTTGCGACATGAAATGTGATTAGTTCTGCAGGCATTTGGTGGTCAGAAATGCAAGGGACAAGTTAAAACTGATTACCACAGTGACTACCATTGATACTGAGAAGAACCTCAGGGTCTGTACCAAACATCAGGACAACCCATCCAATAATTGTTGAGCCATTTCATTCAAAGGTCAAATGTTGGTGTCATGGTGGTGCGAGATGAAAGGTCAGTAGATCACCTAAGTGATAGGATTCATCCCCTGGAGAACAGGAATTTCTGTTCAAATCTTTATTGCAGTCTGTTCAATATGATGTATTAACTGACCGAAAAACAGATGACATTCGAATCCCCAAAGCGCTGTTAACATGACAAATCAATATGGTGTTGTTAATATGATGCTCGTCTCTATAGAACAGCACTGCATGGTAAAAACAAACAAGTGCAGAAAACAGAAAGAACACACACTCTCCCAACTAAGCCACAAGATTCAACAAATGTTTGTGATCTGAAAAAAAAAACAGGAGTAGTAATTCAGTAATCCTCAAAATGCATACATGTACTTATATTTGGCTGAAACATGTTGATGCTACTTGAGCCCTGAACTTAACAAAAAGAGTCTAACCCACTCTTAAAACGAGCATTCACGCTTGGGTAGTCAAAAATAATTGCTCCACAATCTCCCTGCAGCTTCCCTGGCTTGTACCCAAAGTGTGCAATTTTTAAAACAAGACGTGACCTCATCAAGAGAAACAGTAGAAAGTGCATTTGTGAAGAAGTTTCAAATGAATACACGGCGTTTCCCCTTTTTATCATTGTCAGTGTCTGTGAGGATGTCCTGGCTGTTTTATGAGCAGGATGTCCTGTGTCATCCCAGAGGACTCTCTTTTGTCAAGCCCCAGGCTCTAAACAACTAAATTGAACCACCCCAGCCCCGCATATCCTCAGAGAGCTTTAACTATCTTGCTTTATCTTGCCTTTTTCTGCTGTGGTTTTTATCAGCTGACTCCAACAAAGCCACCAATTCTCATTATGAACAAAAACAAGCCTTAACTCTTCTGAAGTGGTGTGTGTGTGTGTGTGTGTGTGTGTGTGTGTGTGTGTGTGTGTGTGTGTGTGTGTGTGTGTGTGTGTGTGTG
>JAUBNQ010000007.1:5187094-5210786 GCA_032353495.1 Ctenopoma kingsleyae | reverse complement strand
GTGTGTGTGTGTGTGTGTGTGTGTGTGTGTGTGTGTGTGTGTGTGTGTGTGTGTGTGTGTGTGTGTGTGTGTGAATTCTGAAGAAGGACATCAAAAGGGTGGCGAGAGTGACAGCTGGTCCTCCTCTTGGTCAGACCCCCTGATAAGATCAGAGTGACAGGAGAACATGGGACCCAACAGGTACCTCCCTCCCACCCCAGCACCCTCCTTGCTGCTTCCATATGGCCACTAACAAGTCCCTCATCTACTAACATGTCAATTCCCTTTGACTCTTCCTTTTTATTCCAATACAACTTGCAAGGTGACCTTCACTGTCTATAGCATTTATTTCTATTTATTTTTATTTCCTCTTGGATAGAGCTGCATGAGTATTTTATATTTGTTTTCAAGCTATCTTCACTAATCACCTCCACACTATTTGTCTGCCCTTCACGTTTGACTGCTCTACTTCTACAAGATGCCATAAACCATTTGGGAGTGTTCACAATGAGCACTTGAAAGCTATAGCTCCAAGCCTAAGTTTTAGACTTTGGGAAAAGACCCCCAGTTATCTCCTTCCAGTGCATGTGCTCCATTTATGGATGGTGATCAGCTAGCATGTCTCAACAGTGATAAGCACAGTTTTATGGCCACTCGTCTTCCTCTTTCACATTCATTTCCCGTTTTAAACTGTTTTGTAATTCTTTCTGTATGATGTGTAAAAACACATGCATTGTGGAAATATCATTTAAATTAAAATGAAAAAAGCACATGTTCCATAGCATGGGACACCATCCAATTAAATTGTTATTCTTGGGGGATATTGCTTGTTATGGGCAGCATTTCCTTGGGGTCAGTAGCTTGCTGTTTGTTTTGTTTACCTGTGTCTCCCAGGTATAGTTAGTGGTTAGTTTGTACCCCCCCCATCTGAGACAGGCCCCAGCTCGCAAAGTGCAATGGAAAAGATCCAACAGTCAGAAACTATGGAAGATAATAAGGCTCTTTCCTCAGCACACCCTGACTCAGGATTACACGACAGTATATCTCCTTTCGTTCTTCTTGTATTGCATTAGTGTCTATTTCATTGTTTGTTTTTATATGTCTCAAGGGGGAAAAAAGCAAACACACAGAAAACTGTGGAGCAGGAAAATGTAGTTTCAGTCGGCTCCACTAACACATTACAAGATACCCTGAGGCCTAGCCTCTGGACTGATATGGATAGACTGGGCCCTTTCTCAGGGTCAGGGGTCATGCAGGGAACAGACTGATCCTCCATGTGGTATCGAGCACCTATAGGAAACACAATTAGGACAAATTTGGGTCAAACAGCTGTCACCACCACACTAACTAGTACCAGTTTAGTTTAATATAATTGGAGGCAAAAAAGCGTGCATGGCTTACAAGGTATGCGTGAGTCAGCATTCATTAAAATGAATATTGGCATACATACAGCAAATACAGTAATTATCAGACTCAGACCATTTACATCCAAAATATTTAGAGCCACATGTTATGTGAAACTTGATAATTTCAAGCTGAAGGGGGAAAAGTTTGAAATGATGCATGGTATTATCATTTGTGTATGTTGCGCTGATGAATGGGTCTTTGAAATATGACACAAAGAAAACTCTTGGGGGAGGGTTGGCCTTAACCCTTTGAACTGAGGTATTAGGGAAAGTTGAAGGGGAAGGCTTATAGAGAAGAAATGGATCATGTTGTGAGCAGCTGTAAGAGGTATTAAGAAAGGTCCTGTCTGTGCAAGGCAATGCAAAATGTCATTATTTTATCAATTATGTTGATTTTGAATGTATGAACAGTGTGTTTTCACAACAATCCCTAAAAAGCAACATATGGCAAGCCATCCTTTATCTACTGCTGGCTGTTAGCACCACAACTTCCTGGCATAAATATGTTAAAAGGGTGGCAGCTGAACTTCCCTTTATGGCTGTCAGGATAAACATTAACACCTGACAATGAATGTGCTTCAAGATAAACCAAGATTAGGACTTTAATTTATGTTTGGTTGGCAAATATGAAGGGTCTTATACGGAAAACCTGTGATGAGCTGGCCATGGCTAATGTTTCATTATATTAACAGCAAAGAGGTGGATAAATCTTCACAATCTGGACCATAGCTTTGTGAAAATTCCCCCCAGAGACCTGGATGATGACATGTGGATGATATGTTTATATGGTGTGTGTACCAAAGTAGTAAATCACCATAGGCCTCCAGTGTATGGAAGAATGACAGTCTATCAGGGGCCCCATGTGTTTTTAGAGAGAAGGGGGCTTGTTTGGGGGTAAACTCTGTCACTTTGGGAGACTTTGACCGGGCAGGTTTGACCCCAGAGTTCCTTTGAGCAGGACAACCCAGGGTGACACTCCAGGCCAGTTTGTTGAGGGATTTGCACATGAAGGGCAGAGGATTTAGAGGATCTCAGAGGACTGCAATGTCCATCTATTTTTTTTTCTTTTGTGGTATGTCTTACACTAAAACAAAAATAGATGAGGTTCACATCTTTCAAATGATCATAAAATCATAATTCCCTTAGATATGAAAGTTTGAGTGTATTTTTACATCTATCCTAATGAGGTCAAGTTTTAACATCAACCATTTGGTAGTGAACAGCTTTGACTGTCTACACACTTGTGTAGAAAATTGTTTAACTGGTGGAAGCACTGACTACATGACAGGTTGTATGTATTAAATGTATGTATGTGTATTATATAATACTGATAAAAGTAAGTGAATTATGAGGTACTTAAAACACTTATAAAACAGCCATAAAACACTTGCCATAACTTTGTTTGTACAAAGTACTGTAAGTGAGTGGGTGTTAGACAATTGAAAGTATATAAAGCAAACTGACACTAAAAGCAACGCTATCTTTCACTAAAGCGCTAATTTCAAATGATATAGGTTGGTGTTTCTTCTGTGCTACGGTAGTGAGGTGTTCTGCTACAAAACAACAATTAGAGTATTTTCCATGAGAACTCTGCACAATATGGCCTCACTTAGGATTATGTAGTCACGCTACCTCATGGCGCCACTTAACAAATGCCATAATCATTAAATAAATAAGACAAAAGCTGACAGGGTGACACAGGTCTTAGAGGCTCCTGTCAGGCTGCTCTCCAGCAGCCGTCAGACCTCATTTAGTACAGTTTGACACCACCACACTACTGGCACCCAACCAGATCTATTTTATTGATCAATGCTGGGTGTGCTTTAGTTGGAATAATGTCCCTCTCTTTTTACTGTTCTTTACAATCTGTACCAAAAGCACATCCTCCCTCAGTGAGATCAATGACAGTGAAGACATCCTGTGCAGGCTAGAGGTTTGGATGTCGATTTCCTCCTTTCTGGCCATTGAAGCTGTCAAAGAAAAAGAAAAAGGGATGAAAAGAAAGAGAAGGATGAGGTAGAGACAGTTTGGGAGTCATAGGGTCCAGCTTTGATGCAGGCTCTGTGTGGATCTGGCATCCAGATGACCAAGTCCTACAGAGCAGATTAGCCTTGACAGTTGTTTCTGGGAGAGAGGGGCCAATCTAAAGTTGTCTGGAGATCTTCAGCCATGCAACATAAAGGCCATAGCAGGTATGCTGTGCTGGAAACCCACAGAGCAGTTCATCTGGCCTTATCTCAAGACTCCAGTGTAAAGATCCATTGGGGAGATTAATGCGTTTACATTTGGTTGAGATTTTTATCCTAACATTCCTGTAGAATTAGACATGCTGTGAGAGTCAAGAGTGGATTCCTGTCTAAAGCGAATTCTATGTCCTCACAGTAAGATGCTTCTTATTTTGGTGGCGTGACAGACAGTGCATAAGCTAAAGCTGCATGCCCTCACACAGAAGGACACTGCTTGGGCATATCTCAGTGTGTATCCACCTAACAAACACACAGACTCTCTGGGAGATCCACTATGTGTTGTCATGGCAGTCCTCCAAAAACAGTAGGGATGCATTTAGGGGCTTTGTATTTCCTGTGTTTACCAAGCGTCTTTGGCAATCCTGCAGTGAGGCACAGGATGCTGGTCTCCACAATAACAACACACACAGGCAGAGAGAAGAAGCTAATCTGACATGACAATAGTGTGCAAAGACTGAGCTGTTATGTCACTTTTCCATCGCACTGGCTAGAATGCTAATGCCCGCTCGTTCCCTTCCTCCTCATCGCTTCTTACCTCACCCCACACATCAGTAGGCAGGACTCAACTTTTGGCACACAGGATAGTACATCTCTCTGTGGCATAAGTGGATTTGTCAACCAGGAAACCAGGTTGTATTTATAGAAGTAGATCTAAGTAAAGGTCAGAGGACAGTAATCTGACCTGTTTTAACATGACATCAGCTAAAATAGCCAACTGCAATCTGGGTTGGAGGTGTAAGTGGCTTTTCCAGGTGTGAGATCAATTTCCTGCAACATTGTTCCTTCTCACCAAGCATGCATATACAAAAGTAATGGGCTACTGTAAATCCTTAATGCACCATTGACTTTGCAGGATTGGTGGCAGGGGAATAATTGTCATCAATCAGCTATTGTAAACACCAGCTCAATTAAGAAGGACGCAGGCTGGTATTTAACATAATGAAAGGGCAAGAGTGCTCCCCTGTTGATGAATAGACCTTTAGTGGTAAGGCTGTTTCTTAACACAAACGTCGATATGGTGGCTTTGTTAGCTTCCACTGGAATAGAGATATTTAGTGAATTATTTAAGCCTTTACTCTAAAGGCTGACAAAAGTTAAAAGATATAATGACTGTTAGCATTTAGTTCAAAACACCACATGCATATTTACAAGGAAAATATTTCAGTTCTGTTTCCAGAAATCATTTCTAGTTGAATTGACTGGCTGGACCAATCTGAAAACACTGACACACTCAGAGATAAGTGAAAACCTTTATCTTGGACTTATCTTGTATGGTATTTGGACACAGACTTTACAAGGTGCATCAGTTTCAACGAAACTCAGAGGTGAATGAAACAGCATTTTCCAACCCAAGAATAGAATTGTGCAAAAATCTCAGTGTGTTACTGTTTTGTGTATATAAGTACTGTAGGCTATACTAAATATAGAAATACATATTAAAAGGCAATGGCAGTTATATACATTGTGGAATAGCTCGGCTAAGTGAGGATAAAGAGAAGAGTGTGAACTGACCAGGGAGAGAAAGTCAGTTCAAAGAGCAGTCAGCTGACTTGTATTTCACTACTCATTCCTAATGCGCTGCCATTTCCTCATAGCAAATCTGATATCGCAGCCCCCCGCAGAGTCCGATCCTTCATCCCTGGACGAGTCTGTTGTTTAATGAGGAGCTTAGATTCAGACCCAATTGCTTCACCACTGTCCAGGGCCTGTCTTTTCCATCATGCTGCCTTTCTGCACTTGCATGCATTCTCACTACTTTAGTGTCCAGATAGTAAAACATCCACCAAGATATTCAAAATGTTAGTCCTGCATAGCTCTGATCTTCAGAATTGCTGCCACTTTATTCTCAGAAGGATGTTGTCATTGCTAGTGTATAAGTACTGTTAAGTTTTTATAGCGCAACATATAAGGTTATTGAACTTTATTAGCCAAAGTAACATAACTTAATTAGCTGAATACCTGATTAAAAATAAAATAAATAAAATAAAATAAAATTCTGTCAGCTTAAATGTGCCGAAATAGACATTATCCACAAAATTATGCAAAAAGCAAAACTGATATGTTCCCACACAAAGTAAATTTATTGGACAAAAAAATCTGAACAAAGTTTCTTTAGATTTATAGTGGATGCGTTGTAGTTTATATGGATTTTCAGTCCTAAATCTGCCAGACCTACAGTATGTTATCTTATCTTGTAGTCCCACTAAAGTAATTACATTAGCAAAGCAATTAGCCGATGCTATTCTAATGATAATTAACAGAACCAAAATACAGGTTATCAACATGTAATTGAATTAGTTATTCTGTCAAAACAAATAACAAATGTATCTAAGCTATATTTATTTATATAAAGAAAATTATTATAAAGGGAAATTTACTGTCACAGATCAAGACCCTTCATGCAGCTAGAAGGTTTGCTCTGCTCTGAATAGACAGTGGTAAAACAAGTTCCTCTTTACACACAAACACAACATGTCTGAATGAGTTCTGGTGTGAGGCTTCTACCTCATGGTGTGAGGTGCTTTTTTCATCTAACACCCTTTCACCAAATGTCAACTGGCAAATAAGCCCAGCTCACCCCCAAAGAAGAACCTGATTAGACTAACTACTCTATTTATAGAAGGTGGGAGCCAAGAAGATGCTAAATGGAGGCAAATAGAGAATTATAGACCTTTAAATTGTTGCCACTTTACACAATACTAATTATTTTAAATCCTGGAAACTCACTGATGCAGACGAAGGGACAAATGCACAAAGCAAACACACAACTATTGTCTTCATGACAGTCGTCTTATTTGTGACCTGCTTTTGACACAAAAACGCAGACTTTGAATGCTTGAAATGTTATCATCCTGCGATCACAATATGAATGGAGACAAACAAGTAAAGTAAATATGCTGACATATAACCTGCAGCAAAAAAAATCGCTTCTCGTATCTGACAAGATGAAGACACAATGTGACCAATGAGCCACTCTACAAGTGAACAGCATTCCTTTTTTAGCTTTTGAACTGTTTCTGCTGCAGGCTTTTTCTGCTACTCCGAGATGACTCTTGTTCTGGTGCAGTCATCAACAATGACCTGGGTGTGTGTGTAGCTTGTCTGCAGTTCAACGCTCCCCTGATTCTTGTTTTGTCATGTGAACAGGCCTGAACGACACACCCCACATCACTAGCACTCTCTCAGGGATGACACGGAGACACCAGACACGGACCTGTGTGAGAAAACCAAGAAATCCACAATGCTTGACTGCCAAAGGACAATTCGATACAAATAGAAACCCTAAACCATATATCATTCATGACAGCTAACTAAAAAAAATGTTTTTTCTATCTCTGAAAGCTGTGAATGTCACAGTGAATTATTTTGAGAGACAAAGTTGCACAAACTATACATTTCAGGCTCATATAATTTGTCAAATAAATATGCATTCTATATTTATTCATTGTCGTAATAACATAATGCAAGTAATACACATCTTACTCCCTAGTGCATTGAGTAAGGCTTTAATTCAGCTTGTTGACAAGTAATGACCCAATTACCCCTACACAGGACAGCCAGTCACCGAGTTCAACCCCACAGGTGTCCAGAGTGCAAGCCCAGAAACATCAAAAGACGTCTTTTATGATTCTTTTTACGGTCCACTTGTTTTGTCCATTCGGTTTGACCATTACGTCTGTCTCTGTGCTAAACAAAGCATCTTGTAAGAATCTATTACAAGTCCAGTTATGTAGATAAAAACTTGTACAGACATGTACAGGCCTTTAGTTTCACATAATTAGAGATCCTTTTTTTGTGCCATTATCCTGAACAGTCTTTTGTCATTTAAAATCTGTACAATGTTTGGCCACCTTGCTTTAGAACATACAACTGAGTACATTGTAGGAAAGAAATATAAGAAATGTGGTAAACAAATGGGATCTAAAGTACAGGTTGTGTGACTAATAACAAGTTTCAGGGACATGCTACTATTTCCCATGAAGAGCTTTGAGAATGTATTTTGTGTAATAGGCCAGTTTTAAAGAGATTATTTGTAAAACTAGTTCATACATGTTTATGGTATAATTATGTGGCATTAAAGTGGCATATCCAAAGTATAGTGTAAGTATTTTGTGTTAAATATATCTGCAAGTCGGAATTGCATCAGCCAAAATACACAAACACTGTATGTCCAAGTACAACATATAAAAAGTGGATATTTTAGGCTATATGTGATTATTATGCTCTGGATTTTGCCCATATTGGATATGAACATGATGTATAGGTTAAAATCATCACTTCACCCACTACATTAGATTAGTTTCTCCAACATTGTACTAATCAGCGTACTAATGAGTTTGGCTGTAATTAAAACCTGCAGACTCATGGTCTTGCTTGGCATATACTTGCTCATTCTTGCTAAGACAGTAATGAATAGCTGCTTTCAGAAAAACAATGCAAGTGCAATTCTTTACAGTATCTAATCTGTGTCCCAGACTCAGGCCATGTTGTCCATCCTGCATCTATACACCTCCTGTCTATCTGCACAGTCTGGGGGACTACCCTCCCCCTACCATGTCTACTTCTTGTCGCTGTGTTCCTGGAAGACTGCAAAGGAGTAATCAATGAGTCATGTGTCCTGATTACAACCAACTCCCTATGGGGCATCTTCAAAGGGCTCCAGAGGAGATGGAGAGAGGGAGCACTATTAGCCTCCATGGGGTAATTACAAGTTTGGACTCCTTGGTTTCTTCTCCCTTTCTATGACGGGTCAGGCTTAAAGACAAACTAGTTAACAATTCAGCCAGTTCTGTTAGCGTGGTGGGAAGCTCTTCCAACCACTGATCACTGACTGGTGGTGCATGCCATCCAAAATTATACAAATCCAACCTCATGCACATACAAAAACATGTATTTCAGCACAAAGTTTATGTGAGAGGTGAGAGAAGGAAATGGGAACAACACTGAGAAAAACAAAAGATGCTAAAGATAGAAAGACGTTTTAATATATGGTGCAGCTGAGTACACGCCTGACTATCTCAGGAAAACAAACTGAGTGTTTAAGTGTTTATGAGTTAAAAGGGCCATAAAACTAGACAAACACACTTAAGCACTGTCTGACTGCCTTCAGGTCTTTTGTTTTTCTCAACTACTTCCACTTATAGCTTGTCCAGCAATATGCACACATTGGTTTTTTTACACAGGAATGTCTAATATATCTCCTATAGCTGAAATTTAGGTCCCAAATCATGCTGTTGGTTATTTTGTCTAGTTAGAGTAAAATTCAGTGTTGCAGGTCTGAACATGGGCAGAGCAGTGCCAAACAGCAAGCTTCATAATGTTATGCATTCAAAGACAATGTTTTTCTTCATTTTCACGAGAAAATCTGTCCCATCACTGCAACTGAATATGCCACAGAGTTGTAATTACTATCATTACAGTTTGATGAGCATCTGCATAACTGCATCCAATGCTTTACATCTTTGTTTGTTTAGATGTGATCTTTTATTATTATGACTGTGAAAAGTGGTTAATTAGTGCTTGAAATGATGACTACATGGAAGGTTTGCCAGGACTGCTAACATGGAGACTGTAGGGCTGATGGTGTCTTTAGGTTAAGACTCCAGTAAACCCTGTCTGCACAGTAGCAAAAAAAAGAGGGATGATCAGAGGCAAAACAGTCATTAGCTTGCCATAATGACTGAGAATTAATACAGCAGCAGTGTGTGTGTGTATGTCTGTGTGTGTGTCAGTCAGGACATTCCCATGCACACCCTAGGTCTTACAGTTGCTCTGCTATAAGAAAATAAAATAGGCTATAACATAAGACCAAGTCCTTTTACTGGCTGCATCATCAATTCTATGTCAACAGAACAATTTTGCACACATTCATAAATGTTTGGTTGATATTTAATCTGTAAAATGCCTTTAAATTGTCTTTAGCTATGGTATGACAGAGTAATTTCTTAATTTGTCTTCATGATCTTTATGACAAATCTCTGTAAATGCTTCAAGTTTATAATAAATACAATAATACAGTCTCTGCTGCCCCAACACCAACAGTGTATCCACTGTTTACACTGTATTAGGTGCCTTATTTTGATGGCTTGAGCACAGTCCAATCTTTGACTATTTTCATTAGTATAGAGAAGTTACCTTCAGTGTTTCACACCAATAAGATGAATCATTATGCGCTGGTGCCCTCCTGTGGATAATTAGAAAACACTACAGCATACATAGTTGAATTCAATTAAAATGCATAGAAAAATTATGTGCGCTCCATGGTGCAGGAAAAATATCTAAATGTCCCATTCAATATTTTACTATAAAAGCATGCGTAGTATATAATTATACTAAGTTTTCTGATGTAAAAAGGTAAGAGTGTAAAATGCGCCTAATTTGAAATGCAGTACCATATTAGGTTACGCTTTAAAAAAAACAAGAACAGTCTTAAACATGGGTGGGTTCATTATATGGTTTCATTATGCACTTATTTGGAAATACAACCTGAAAAACTGGGAAAATATAAACAGTATAACACCAGAATTCCTGTCTGGTAAATCTTCACGGACTGTCGTTTTTCTGGGTCACCGCTTCATAATTGGTCTTATTTTATTAGATAAAAAGTTTTCATACAGACGTTACTATATTCGTAAGCAGTTTTTGTGGTAAAAGTTATTAAGTTTCAAAAGCATTTAGCTAAAGATGGAAATTATATTTGAGACATGGAGCCATGTTTACTAATGAAATTCTGGTTAGAAGACTGTGACGGACTGGGGGCCTGTCCAGGGAGTATCCTGACTCTCGCCCACTGTCAGCTGGGATTGGTAAAGCACCCCCGCGTCGCTTAAGGGTAAACGTGTTCTTCATAAGGCATAGATGGTGGTTGGATGAATGGAGTCTGGTTAGAAGATTAGAGGTTGAATTTGACTCAGATGTGAACAGACGGACAGAAGCAATATGTTGATCATTGTAGATATTTCTAGGGCAACCTAAAGATAATAAAAGCAATCAGCGACATTACTTGGCAGCCCCGAAAAGTCGAATATTGGACATCCACTTAGTAAGCAGTTATAAAATTATTACGTAGTACTCGGTAGAACACCGCTCAATCACTTCAGTCAAAGGATGTGAAATCGATATGTCTGACGGTTCGTGAAGGCAGCATCACACCCTAATTTTTCCCAACATCCGGGACCTTTGGATCTAACCAGTGTGTGGAAACTGGGTAAGAAGGACAGTGGAGAGCGGTGGAAAGGCGGACTGATGACAGCTGTCAGTGTGGACAAAAACACTGTCAGTCTCTGAAGAGAACCCGAATGGCTGTCCCCTAAACATCCAGAAGAGAAGGAACAACACCTAGACAGCACTGTGGGTTATTTAAACGTGTCGCGAAGGTAACGTTATATTTTTGGGGTGGAAAAAATGACGGGAGGATGAGTGCCAGTTTGCCCTGTCTACCTCAGGAGTGTCGAGGTTAGCTCAAATGGTTATTCTAGCTAACTAAATTCCCAGCTAAAATGGTCAGCTAACCTTGGCTCCCAGGGATCGTCTTTGTTGAGAGGCATTGTGGTAGGGAGGACATATCTGGGTAGTTATTGTTTTTATAGAGCGCTAGGATATTTAAAACCTAAATGGCTAACGTTAACTTTTTAATGACAATTTCGGGAGGACGGAATGCTAGTTAGCACCCCTAGTTAGCATAGGGCTGGCTAACCTTAGTCAACGTAACGTTAGTATAACTAGCTAGCTATCGTTAGCATAATAGGGTAACTTCAGCTGTGACAAAACTAAGGTACCTGATATACCTTTTCCTTAATGGCCATAGTATAGGTACAGTAATATTAGCTTTGTTAGTAAGTGGGAAACTAATCTGATTGAATAAATGTTGCAGTAACTTGGCTTTGGTTGTAACGTAGCTAGTTGTTTGGTTAACGTCAGCTAATAATAACTTAACGTTGTCATCCTGATGTAATTTAATATGGGATTATCCGAGTTCATTAATTTGCCTGTCAGCGTTTCTCAGGTGGTCAGAGTAGTCATTTTGAATTTTGGATCCACGGATCATCATAGTTTCTAGGGGTGGTCATGGGTCCTCTGATTTAGCCCGGTCCTAAACTAGGCGTTTTCCCCCTGTCTGTACCACCCATCTGCAGAGCTTTTTTCCCTCAGTGATCTGTTAACTTTGAAACTGCCTGGTGACCAATTAAACACATCATCGCGTTGCTCATTTTAAATACTGTCTTGAGTTCAGAAACCTATAAGTCATTATTATCATTACTCTGTAGACTGTCTTTGTCCTTTATGGGGCTGTAATGTACATATACTGATTTATAAAGTTTCAGTGGTCCTGCTTGACACCATAAAGCTGGTTCATGTCAGCCACAGCTGTTTATCCAAAGCTCTTGTAGGTGCCATACATGAGTGACTGTTTTTGCAGGAGTAGAAGATAAGCAGGGTTGTTAGAGAGATTAAAAACATACACAATAAAGTTGCATTAGACAGCCGTAATGCATATGTCAAAATATTCTAGCACCTGGCTTTGTTTACAGGCCCATTGAAATAAGGTTATTTTGGCTTTTTGTTTTTTCTTCTAGGTACTTACACACAGTCTTGTGTATATTTTGGGTTTACACATCATTGGTGCGGCTACAGTTCCAGAGGCAACATGGGGACACAGGGCTCTGGTAGAAAGCGTGCCCCTCTGAAAGACCGGTTCTCAGCGGAGGACGAGGCCTTGAGTAGCATTGCTAGAGAGGTAAGTTCATTCACCATTACATTTAGCCATTTTGGAACATATTTGGATCTGGTATATTCTTCCTGCATTGCTCCATTCATGCGTTCCATAATCAATGTTAATTGTATTTTATCCAGCTCAAATTATATTGTTTATCTTCATCCAGATAATGGGTAGAGGATTGATTTGTAAACTCATATATGTTGTTACTTTGCTGAGCAGTATCATTACATTTTAAAATAAAGGAAACACGAGTAGACCATTGAAACCATTATCAGCTGTCATGATTGTCTGACAAAGCCTAAAAGAGAGACCCTTATTGTATCATTGTCATTAATCAAACCAGAAAGACTTACTTAACTTTGATCATTTTTCATGTGTTTCAATTGTGTAGAGTAGATTGGAAAAAATCTTTACTCAGACATTTTTTTCAGTTACAAACAGTTAGGCTGTTAAAGCAGTTGCTGTAATAATTGGGTAAAATTATTCAACTAGTATCATTCAAATGACACATACATTTTGATAATGTTTCAGCATTGTCTTATGAAAACAACATATTATACACATTACACATACTAAGAAATTTAGGTCTCAGAAGGAGTACAGTTTAGGAGGTCCAATGATAATCTAATCTAATCTTGTTGCTTTCACAGCAATGCCAGCAGCAATTGATCTTAGTGTCAACATTGGTTCTAGATTTAGATTTTATTGCAATAGATCAACGGATGTGTCATGTGTCAGATTTTATGTTTGCTTACAAATTTCTCTGTTTTGTATGCGGTTGTCAAGTCAACTATAGACAGAGTTGTGCTAAATCTTTTATGCAATCAATTATGTTGATTTGAAGTGCAGTGCTCAAATTTGTTAGCAAATGGGACTCTGAAACATGTACTTATATGTGGATATTCAGGTTTTGCTAGTCTGCTTGTCAGTTTGTGTTTTAGCTCAAACAAATGGGAACAGCTGGTTTGTGCTACAGTGAGATTGACTTGACTTGCAGTGTTTTTGTTTGGGGACAAAAAATATGGGCAGAGGAGAAAAGCTGCCTGGCCTGTAACGACATGCCCTGGGATTATTACATTTTGTTCCACAGAAGGGCTGCCATTCCTTTGCCTTTTTTTCAGAACGGAGTGGCTAAAACATGAAATGCAAAGAGTCTGAGGGTTTTTTATGTGTCATAGATAAAATACTCACATTGTATGCATATTTTCTGTGAAGGTTTCTGATTAAATCCCAAATGTCTTGTATTTTCAGGTATAAATGTAACACTGGATGAATCAGATTTTTATAAATATTTGCTTTGGCCCATTTTAAGAATGCCTCATCTGTTCTGTTTGAAAGCTTTGCAGTACTTCATTCTTGTGCACTAAGTGCAAGGCTCCATTTGCTCTTTATAGTCATGAAGGCCAATCATAGAAACATGAGTCATCTGACCCTCCCAGTCAGGTCCTAAATCTGAATCTCTTTGTGGAGCAAATCAGAGATTAGATAAACTGTGCAGAGGGCAGTGTCCAACTTGTTGCACATCACTGCCCTCCCAAACAAATCTCCAAAACATTGCAGCTTTTGCCTCGTATTGGTTGTGCCTCTTTAAGAAAAGTTATAGCTTGTCTGCATGTGGTTGGCACTGATCACTGCTGAGAATGACTGTGAATTTGAGCCTGCACCGTCACCAGCATCTTATATTACGGAGCTGTCAGTCCCTTTGAATACGAGCAGCTTTCTTTCAAATCTGATAGTGGCCAAGTGTTAGAATTAGATCATCTCATACCCGTTGTCCTTCAGATTTGGATCTAATTGAGCAAATGGCTGCTTGAACATGGCAATCATTGACTTTCCTCAGTGTATTTCTGTGGAAGCTATAGTTCATAGTTCATATAATTTCAATTGTGATATCAACGAGTCATACTTTCTCTTTATGAGACTGTTCAGGCTGCAGAGAACAAAACACATCCTACAGTGTCTATTAACAACTGATGCACAAGGAATGTCTAAGTGTCCAACAGGAGCCGTTCTTTGCCACAGATCCTTGCTAAATAAAATACTGTATTTACACACGGATCTATTTTCAGAAACATTTATTTTACAACAGCATTTACAGCATTACTAGGACCTTCCATTTAATATACTTACATTACTTACAAGTTTTTTTCTTGCTAATTTAATTGAATTGCATTGGATTTAGATGATAAATGCAGTAACATTAATCACAGTAATTATACTGCACCGTAGTTACTAGGTATAATTGTATTTCATTATTTGTTTGCAATTATTTAGAATGGTATATTAGAATTTGTGATTATTAGTGTGATTTTGATTAATCTCTTATTTCTTTGAACATTATCTGGTATTTATGATATTCTCGGAGATTCTTCTTGTGCTCCAGGTGACCCTATGGTGGATTGCTGGACTCTAGCCCAAAGTGCTGGAGGTGTGTGGGATGGTGAACTTCCACTCCTCAGGTTACCCTCCGAGCCCCATGATGTGGCTGTTGGAGAGCTAGGGCTAGATGGGCCAGGCTATAGATAGGACAGAGACAGAGAGCTCAGCTGTGCTGCTGTGCAGGTCATACTGTCAGACAGCTCAACAGGTGCAGAGCACAGGGCCAGCTGTCTCTCTTTCTTTCTCATTTGCCATCTCTCCTCACCCACTCACAGCTTTACTTCCTCCTTCATTTCTTTACAAACTGTGTTTTATTCTATCATCAATTGGTCTCCAGAATAATATAGACCAAGGAAATGGTTAACAAAAATGATATTTTTTGGATTTACCCCCTTTGGAAGTTTATTTTTCTTACAGCGTTGAATCATGGTTGATTAAATTTGGCTTTTTTAACAAAAATATTCTTTCATGCCAAAGCAAAAACATACCTTTAAAAAGTAATAAAAAAATATCAAACTGAAAATATGTGATTGCATAAGTATCACTCACTTTAAAGTAACTCGCCTAATTCACCACTGATGCAGCCAGTTGATTTAAGAAGTCACACAGTTAAATGGAGGTTACTTGAGTGCAGTGAATGTGTTCCAAGGATTGTAGTGTAAATGCACCTGTATCTGGAAGCTCCAATTATTGGTAAGTCTGTATCCTGACCAAAAACTACACCATGAAGGCAAAAACACTCCTCAAAAATGTTATTGAAAAGCACAAGCTAGGGGATGGATCCAAGAACATTTCCAAGTCACTGACTATCCCTTGCAGTACAGTTAAATTGGTTGTTTATATTGAATATTGCACAAACTTTAATCTGCTTCCTGCAGACCGTCCTCAAAAACTGACTGACCATACAAGAAGGGGACTAGTGAGGAAGGCCACCAAGAAAGCTGTTACTCCTCTGAAGGAGTTTCAAGCTTCTGTAACTGAGATTATATATTTTTCATTAATTTATATTACTTTGTAGAGATCTGTTTTCATTTTGAACAAGTTTGTTTTTGCAAATTTCTGTCAAAAAAAAACGAAATTAAATCCACCGTAATAAAAAATAAATACATAAAAGTGAAAAGGTCCAAGATGGTGAAATACCTTTTATAGGAACTAGGTATTTGCAAAACTGCGTTTGGTTTCGGTTTGGTTTTTTATGTGGCTTTGGAAAATATTAACATATAAAGTTACTGAAAAACATTAACATATAAATTTACTCAGCATTACTATACAACGGTGTTCAATTCAGGCCATTATTGAAGCAGGTTTAGGTTATACAGGCCTTCTGTTCTGACTGTGCAGATAACAAATTGTTGGAATGCTGACAGTGTTTGTCTGCAGTGAGATACTGTACAGAGTATGCTCAGTATTTATGGACAGTCTTTTAGTTAGCGATAAAGGGCTGGGCTCTGTGAGCAAGTGTGCCATTCTTTGTTGGTGAGATGTTTAGTTTCAGAGCATGTATGGTATGTAAACATTAATATGGACGTAATGGAAGCATATTCTCCTTAGTCACCTGGGTGCCTCCTCAAGGTTGTAGGGTTGCTTAAATAAATTAGCCCCTCTGCTGTGGTACTCTGTAAAGTTAGCTCCTGTTCATATTGTGACTCAGTTGACATTGTGTGTCAGATTGTGTGATGACGTTTTTCACTTCACTTTGGGTTTAATTTAGATTTGAGTTATACTTGTTTATGCTTCATAATGTTCTGCTAGTGAGACATTGTGAAATTGCTTCCATGTATGCCGTTTGATGAGAACCACTTCACTATGACTCACTTTGTTTTCTTTTGATACAGTGCTTCTCTGTTGTCATTTTGTTTGTGCTATGTACTGTTGGAATCTCCCCCACAAAGACTTTAAATTGGCCCTCCTGAAACTGATGGTTAGCACATGTTGTTGGTGATGAGGCATTCAGAGCAGTCTCTCTGGACACGACCCCAGAGTTCACAGAGGAAACTGGTCAGCTTGGGCATACTAAACAGAATGGACTCTACACTGAGTAGGTTTTTTTTAGGCTTGTATTTGAGAGGAGACATCAGGTGATGTTAATGTTGACTTTAAATAATCTCATAGGAACTCCTAACTTGTTTATTAAAGATATACTGTGTATTGTATGTACATTTGTATGCATTGGAGGATTTCTTTTGTGTGTTGTTATGATTGGATCCAGTTGCAACATGTTTCTGGAGACTATGGTGTACATGTTTTAAAGAAATCTTTAATTACTTGGCTTTATCTCATAGAGCTTAACCTTTCTCCAGACAAGTATAGACTGAGAAGTTTCTAAGGAAAACTGTGTTTCTTTGGCCATTGTTAGGTCTAATTTACATGGAAAATGACAGGTCACTCTTCCTATGGAGGAAGCGCCAAAAATAAACTCAAATTATTGGTTTACTGGACATGAACTTATTTTAGGATGTTTTTGCACCTGAGAGGACATGCATGATCAATTTAAGAACATCCATGTTTGGATTTGTGGAAGAAACAGATAGTTGCAAAGCATTTAAGTTTAACACTAACTGAGTAGCAAATGGTTCTTGTTTTGTAAAAGGTCATCTTTTTTTGGATGGTTTATCTGCTGATTAAATTGTTACAGACGAGTGAACATGTTTTCCATGTTTAGGTGTTAATTTTTTGTATGTCTTAGTGTTGCAAAAACTTTTGTTGACAGGACAGACAGAAGTTTCTGTAATTGAGTAGTAATTGTACCGTTTGAAATTTCCTACTCTGCATAAAATGATCATGAAATGTGATGTGTTTAATCTGTTTTAAGATTTCTAAACTGAAACAGTTATGATCTTTTATTTTTTTATTGAACACACCCATTAAACAGACAGAGTGATGATGGAAAAAGTAATGGCAACAGTGTTTTAATAGCTAGTTGAACCACCTTTGGCAGCAATAACCTCAATAACCTGTAGCCATGAATTAGACCTGCACAACATTCAGGAGGAACTTTGAACCATTCTTCCTCACAGCACTGCTTCAGCTCAAACATGTTCTCAGGACACATGGTGTGAACAGCTCTCTTGAGGTCATTGCACAGCATTTTTATTGGATTGATCTCTGGGCTCTGACTGGGCCACTCCAAACGGTGGATTGTGTCTCTGAAGCCATTCTGTAGTCCATGTACTTTAATCAGCTTCTCCTAAGCTTCAACTTTCATACAGCCACCCTGACCTCAAGCGAGCCACTCACCTCAAACGTCCTAAGAATATGCCTGAGCTGAAACAGTTCGGTAAGGAAGAGTGTTCCAAAGTTCCTGTTGGATGTTGTGTAGGTACTACAGTGTCTTCTTACTTTAAAAAACATACAGCAATGCAAGTAAAATTGTGCTAATACTATATGTATGTATGTTTTTATAGACTTGATGCATTGTTCTAATGCTGCACATTCCTCCTGTTTATATATCTGATAAAAACAAAGCAGTTCTATTTTTGAATCTTTTAATTAACTTTTTTTTTGTCTAAGGAATAAATCACAGTATCGCAGTTTATTAATCTGTGTCGCACAACCACAAACCAAAAGACAACCTCGTCAACAAAAGGGCTGGTTAATTTGGTTCCATCTGGGGGGGGCTGCATGCCCCTTAGTGCTTGTCAGCTGTGGAGAAATGAACTCAAGCCGTGTGTACATTTTCTAGTATCTCCTTTCTGTTACAGGAAACGGATGAGTTCAGTGCCCAGTTATGTACATTCTACTGTGTGATTGTTTTTTTTTGTTTTGATTGAAGCTAAACCCATCTTTGTGTTAACAACTTTGTGTCCATGTGTCTCACAGGCAGAGGCGAGGCTGGCAGCAAAGAGGGCAGCTCGGGCAGAGGCCAGGGATATTCGAATGAGGGAACTTGAACGACAGCAGAAAGAGGTAAATAACACTCAATGAGCCTGACTGACAAAGATGCGTTGTGACCATTATTTAACACATCAAGCAAGCTAGTCTAATGACTAGATTTCAATTCTTTTTTTTGCCTGTTCTCTCTTTTCATTTTTACTTGACCAGTTATGAGATTAACTGTCTCAGTGTATGTAAGCTTTTCATCTATATCCATAGACACTGTTTGGCTTTATGTCTTGAAATAATCTGTCATTTCATACACAAAGATATACCCACAAAAAAAACAAGACTACTGAATGTGCACAGATAAAACCAAAATGTCTATTCTTGTAGTAAATGTCACCCAGTTTTTACATTTCAGCAGTTTTGAGCGAAATATGATTGTATGTTTTTCCTGGCATTTTCTCCCCCTATCCAGCTTTCTTACCACTCCTCCAGCAGTAGCAACAGAAAATGGGGTCAGATTCACCAGTGGATGGTAGGCGAGAGAGAGAGTGTTGAAGCCTCTCACTCTTCTAACACAGCCTGTTGTGTGGGATTGATCCCCAGTCAACCTTGACTGTTTAGCTGCACTTGACTTACAGACTACACTGTACCTCACTGCGGAAATATGCCTCAACAGTCTATTTGTTTTGGAGACACCGTAATCTGTGACTGAGTGTATTTGTAGAGTAGGCTTTGGCCTTTGACTTTATTTTGGGTGGGTGAGTCTGCATGTAGGGACGTGGTTTGGACATTTAGCCACACTCCTCCAACCTCCTGCTACTTCAGAAATGATGGATGCTTTTGAATGTTTATGAATAACTTTTGCATGAAATTTATCTGTATGCGTGTTGGCGTTTTGAAAGTGTAGAGAGAGATGGGAGTTTGTATTGTTATATTGCCTTTTTAAAAAGAAGAGTTGAGACTAAACGTGCAGCACATTAGCTCTCTTTGTATATCATTAATCCTCCTGCCGTGCTTGAAGCGGATAACATTCATGAATGTTTATGACATCCATTTGGTTATAAACATCATGATAGAAGTTGTTTTGCATGGTTTATACTTAGCATAGCAACTGTTGTGCTCTGCAGTGACAATATCCACCTCTGTGATTAAGCCTCTTTACTTTCACTGTATAATTCTTACCAACTTTCCTTCCTGAGTTTAGGCTGACACAGAAAAAGCCAGATCCTCTAGTAGTAGTAGATCCAGCAGCCGTCATCACCGGGTCTGTATCTCCCCCACACGCTTCCTCTTTGTCTGCCTGCATTTCCTTTCATCTTTCTCATTAAATCCTGTAGTTAATCTCTCTTCACCCATGTTGCTCTCTGTCTACTTTTCTCCTGTGACTGTATGTTTCCACATCAACAGGGGCTGGATGATGATGTCATGTCAGTCCGCAGTTATAGGGTGCGTACGTAATACATCACTGCCAGTTTTATTAAGACGGTGCTCTCATAGGAGCACACTGTTTTTTGTTTGGTTTTTTGAAAGCTATTTTTCTTGTCATGAAAGCACTTGTTAAACGTATAGATTTAGGTGAAATGCTTTCATTTGGTAGGCTAATAAACATGCTTTGGAACACATTATACTTGTCCTGGAGAAGTTTTATCTTAACGTCTGCCTTTTGTCTGTTTTTACTTTGAAGTCAACATCATCAGCAATACGCGATGTGGGGTCTAGTAAAACTCGATCCAGCTCCCGTAGGAAGGATGCCTTGGTGTGTTCTCTGTGCATGTTGTGTGAGAGCATAATTTATATTTGTGTGAACACGCTAAATACCTGATGTCTCAGCATGTAACCACAGTTTAGGTCTGGCTAACGTTATAGTGTTAAGCAGAACTAACTTATACTCCAAAGGATGTTCTCAGTATTAACCAGCGGGTTTCATATTGCAGATTTTTTTGCTGTATGCATTTTAGCAGTTTTTCTTAACTAGTTCTGTTCCAATTACACAATTTTCATGTTGGAGATTAGCATATGACTGATTATATTTTACCTGGAGGGAGACATATATGGAGTATTGAGGTCACTGTTCATCTGTTTGTATCATACCTGAATGTGTTGCTGTGCAGTTATGATGGACTGCCGCATTTCACTTCATTTTTGGGTACTAAATTTTTGTTCCACTCACTGTGGCTCTACAGGAGTGTAGAAAAATCGTTTGCTTTGTCTGTTGGCATGTTAGAATACTTAACCTGTTGTCAGTGAGACTTAACCCCAACCTGACAGGTTTTCAGATGTTTGGTTTTTCTCCTGATCATAATTCTTGTGGCTCATGTTCTCTCCTCAGTCTGATGGCTTCTCCTCTAGCTCCACCCTCAAGAGTTCTCGCTCCACTGTATGTAACTATTGATGGTCTGTCACTGCTTCTGTGTTTTATTTCTAGTTCTTTTGTCTCATTTTGGCTTTTTTTTATTTCTTTTTCTGGGATGAATAGAGTTCTGTATACAGTGACCTGCAAGGTCATAAAAAGTCTTCATCCAGTTCCTCAAAGAAAGACCTGCTGGTTAGTGTACACTCTTGATGTTGTTGTCTCTGCGGCAGCCTCAAGCATAGAGGCAGTTTACTGTTTATCGACTTTGCCCTGATAAGAATTACTATTTACTGCCTTGTTGCATAGTTGTCAACCAAGCCATGTTGAATAGGTATAAAAATAGATGTTAGTCTGACACGTGAATATACAAGTTGGTATATCAGTGTTTGTTTGAGGTCTTCTTATGTTGCTAAACTTCCAGACTGGACTTTACCACGATCAAAGGAACTACACCAGCCTAACGAAGACCAAAGCACCACCTCCGCCCTCCACTTCTACCTATCAGCCTCGGGTCGGTTCTCCTCTGAGTGCTGTGCAACTCTTAGCCCTTTTATACACAGGCTACTGTATTTAAAAGACAATCAGTGAAACTAAAAGTCAGTTGAAGCAACATACCCCTATTCTACGTTGTTGTATTGTTTATGTGTCATAAAACATCAAAGAGAGAAACATGTAGACAGTGTAGCTAATATTTCCTAGTATGTCATTGATTAGCAACTCTGTTCATTTTAAAATAGTTCTCATTTGAATTTATGCAAATTACATGCTGACTGACAAAGGTGGTGCTTAGTATCAATATTGAAACAGTCAATATGGGTAGTGTCACCTCACCTGACTTTGTCACTCAACACTTGAAGCTGTGAGCCCAAAATGTTACAGTCAGCAAAACGTTCATGCTGTTTCCACTTACTGCAGCTTTTGTCTTGCAGCCTGTCACATTCTCACTGCAGCTTTCCTCTATCCTTTAAACTGACCTTTTCCTGCTGCCCTCCTCTCCAACAGGCCACCACTTCCTCATCCTATACCACTGGCACAGGGCTATCTCGCAGCTACAGCACGGTTAGTTTCTGTCAACTGTGTGGCCTGCATGCCTCTAGTTACCTTCAGAAGCAGACCCTCTGCCTTTCTTGTTGCCACATACATTTGTTATGTTGCCCAGGGTGTCTGGGTCCACTTATATTTAGCTCCTGGACACTGAGCACTTGGTGTTGGCCGGAGATCTGTGCTTTAGTTAGATAAGGCAGGAGTTTGTGTAAAGACAGGGTTTTGTTGTAGAACGTGGAAACAAATCAAATTTTTGTCTATGGAAACAAAGTATTTCTGTTTATTGCATGGCCCAGAGAACGTGACTGTATTCAGCGTACTTAACTGAAAGATTTATGCTCCCTCTCGTGTTTTACTGAGCCCTGCATTGTCTCCCACGTGTGCCCTCAGGCCTCTATTTATGATGACGCCGGTCTTTACGGCTCAGGCTACAGTTCAAGAGCCGTAAGTCTTCTGAATGCGTGTCAAGCAGTGTTTCAGCAATCTTGCCACCACAGCAGCATACTGTTATGCCTGTGGTGTGACATCTGGCTTCATGCTGATCCCCTGTCCTGTCCTCCACACATCCACAGCCCTCTGAATACAGCTGGTACTCCTCTGGAGCCAGTTCCACTCGTAGCAGCCCTGTGGTGAGCACCTAATAACACCACACACAGACACCCGCTACTAACAGGCTTCCCTCCACCACCCCCCTCTCAGTACCAGACCTCCCTCATCCCAGCGATATGGTCGATCATGTAGACCAAACAGGCTGCAGCTTGCCTTAGAGAACAGCTCATTGATTCAGTTGATTGACAATAAATTGTGTGAGTGAAGAATTTCTTGTGCAGTGCTGTGCTGGCTGAAATGTTGTAGAACTTTTCTCTTGTCTGACTGTGCTCCAGTTTATACATTTGACAGAATTTTCCTAACTGCATGAATTTGCATTACTTATGGAGTAAAGTATTCGGAGTAATCCAATAACGTGTTTAATGCAGAGACTGGATTTTAACAGATTGCTTATTGAACAACAAGTGTGTCAGAGAAAGCTTTGGGCATAGGGCCATTATCCTTCAGCCATTACTTTGGCTCCTCAACATTTGTGTGTGTGTGTGTACATGTGTACTTTTCTCAGACTTCATCAGATGATGACACAGTCAGCAGCGTGTCCCCGGAACACTTCAACAGAGGCCGCAGGGACAGTGTGGTGAGCTGAAGGGACTGCTCTGTATTAAATCTGTGACTGCTGTGTCGCAGTTTTCATCTTTCTTTTATTGTATTGTTCTGTGTCAGATACATATGATAAAGTTTAAATGCCTCCAGTATTTGACTTTATACCGTATGTCATTATTTTCCTTCTGTCCTTTTTCTTCTGTGATGATTTTACTCTTTGGCTTTTGTTGTTCTGTTTCTCTGTTCTCCATCCTGTGTGTGTTGTGAGCAGTCATCTGACTTTTCGGACATTAGTGAGTCGGCTGCTGATTATTTCAGCCGCTCCAACCGAAGGGGCAGTATTGTATCTGACCTCGATGATTTGAGCATTCCAGATCTGGACACTGTAAGTGACCTAAACTAAGCAGTGTGCTGGTTGATGCAGTGCAGCATCAGTGACAGATGGATTACTTCATAACAAGCATGATTTTAAAAACTTACCCCACAAATAGTAATTTTTATTGACAGCATTTATAAATGAATAGATTGTTATAAAGGAAGATGAAGTGGATGTGACTGATGTGTGGCAGCATGAATTTAGAAAGAAAATAAT
>JAUBNQ010000007.1:5138508-5153048 GCA_032353495.1 Ctenopoma kingsleyae | reverse complement strand
TGCACGCCGTCTAGAACATTTTGGATGTTTCGCGACATATCTGCACCTCCATGAAGACAGAAGAGAGAAGCTATTGCACTTCCGGTTAAATTAATGAGCCTTCAACTTAAAGGTTACCACGTTTGCATTTACTTTACATTCACACTACGTCGTTTAAATAAGGTACTCAGACAACCGTAATTGCACCATCGTTAAATATTGAATATTATACATGTATTATACTTGTACTTTGTTCGGTTTTTGCCGCCACGCTCCTACAAAGCAGTTTTATTTCTAAAAGACAACCGGACATTCAGAGAGTAGTATGTCTGACTGACGGGTGTCTTTAACAGCAGTTGTTGATAGAGCTGGAGTGAAGGGATTCTGAAGGATTTACTACAACTGGGCTGCAGTTGTCTCCTGACATGAAGCACTGAAAATGTGCCGGTGTGTGCGTTTTGACAGGAGGACCAGCTAACGAGCAAAACACTGGAGAAGTAGTAACACTGTATGATTTGGCGGGTTTGGTAAGATGTGCTATTTGTATGTACCGTTAAGTTAACGTTGCTAGATGACTTCAAGCTAACTTCTGCATGGTCGTAACTTAACTTTATGCTTTCTGCATTCGCAAAACATAAATGAATAACACACCATTAAGTCACGTTACTTAGCCATGCAGTCACCTTACTAAATTAACTCTTACACAAACTATTCTAACGTTACATTATGCTTAGGCTAATATTAGCTTGCTAACATTAGTGCACCGTTAGAGAAAAGCTGAACTGGTTATATCAAATGTCACCACGTGTGTAATCCTTATTATTAACGAGTGTTTACTTGAATAGTTTACATCAGTGCCAGCTGTAATACTATAGCATTAACTAATGCTCAATTAACTTGGTAAAGTTGCATCAGTCACGACCGACCTGCCTCGCTTGGATTCGCCGTTACAAGCCAAGCTAACTGTCCTAATTCACCGTGCACCAGTTACAACAATAATACTTCCGTTTTTAATATTAAAAACATTAAAATTAATATCATAAGACAGAGGGTGGTTATTTTAACGGTTAAAATAATAATAATGGGTTAAATAAAAACACTACAAATGTAAGTTATTTATGTAAACAGGTTCATAAACATGCTTTAATTTGGAATGCAAGACGCCCAAATCGGAAGTCGTGATGTTTGAGGATTTTAGCTAAATTAACACCTCTACCATCGCTAAATAACTGCAGCTTACTTGGCTAATCTGTTTACACGTTAAAGGGCAGCTACGAGATAGTCGTACCAGAGTTATATATAGCGTTAACATGAAATCCTTTCGTCATATATTAAGCTAACCACACGTACGTGCCTCTTTCACGTAGCGCACTATTCTTTTGCCATTATGTTATCCGGCTACCTTGCTAGGTGATACCTGCTGAAGTGTGTCTTGCAACTTAAACTATGGGTATCTGAAAGAGCTCCGTATTAGCCGAGGTGTTTCTTCCACTTTCACAGAGACTAGGATCCTGCTGGCGTATATAGCCAAAAGGGAGAGCTAACTTGCTGCACAATGCTGTGCTGGGGAAATGCTTCTTACGGACAGCTAGGCTTGGGTGGGATTGATGAAGAGATAGTGGTTGAGCCACGAAAATGTGAATTCTTCCACGGCAAGCAAGTGCGTGATGTGGGGTGTGGCCGCAAAAACACAGCCTTCCTGCTGGAGGATGGGACAGTGTACACCTGTGGCTGCAATGACCTAGGACAGCTGGGACACGAGAAATCCAGAAAGAAACCAGGTTGGTGTTTTTTTTATGTTTTTAATTGCTTTTGATATCACAAATGATTAAGCACGTAAATGCTGGTCTTTGTCTTCTATTAGAACAGGTTGTGGCCCTGGATGCACAGATCATAGTGGCTGTGTCATGCGGAGAGTCCCACACCCTCGCCCTGAATGACAAAGGACAGGTTTTTTCTTGGGGTCTGGGATCAGATGGGCAGCTAGGCCTAAACAACTTTGAAGAGTGCATTCGCGTGCCTAGGTAAATTAAGAACTAGCTTCATATTTGAACGTTTTCAAAAGCCCATTTTTGTTTGCTTTGTCTAACACATCATGTCTCATTTTAAATGCTAGAAACATAAAGAGTTTGTCAGATGTACAAATCGCTCAGGTAGCCTGCGGGTATTGGCACTCCCACGCACTTTCAAGAGGTAAGGATAGTTTATACCAACGTAATACACATTTATTAATTTAGGTTATTATGGTTTACACATGTTAAAGCACTCAATGCTCTTTGTGTTTTTGTTTGTTTATTTTAAACATAGGAGGCAAAGTCTTCTCTTGGGGCCAGAATCGATATGGACAACTTGGGCTTGGAACAAGTGGACAGAGCATTGCAACACCTCAAATCATTCATTCTCTTCAGGGCATTCCTTTTGCTCAAATATCAGCCGGCGGTGCTCACAGCTTTGCACTCACTCTCTCAGGAGCGGTGTTTGGTTGGGGGCGCAACAAGTTTGGTCAGCTGGGTCTAAATGACACTAAGGGTGGGTGATCAAAACTTTAAACAGCTTGGCAGCAGTCAAGACCTAAACTCATCACTAATTGTCAGAAGGTCTCTTGCAGATCGGCATTTCCCCACTCTGCTGAAATCTCTTAGATCACAGAGAGTGATTTACGTCTCCTGTGGAGAAGATCACACAGCAGTATTAACCAAGTTAAGTTATATACTTTTTGGTTATTTGACAAATGTGTAGTGTCATTGCTGGAAGAGTTGATTTGGATCTTAATATGTGGTATGTGATCTGATTGTGATATTTTTTATTACTATGGCTTTGAATTCATAATTTTTCTAATTATAGTTTACTGTCCAGCATAACTGCTGAGACTCAAGGGTCACAAGGACTCTATTTAACATAGCCTTTAAGGATTTTTCTAAAATGTTTTAAATAGCTTCACTGCAATATCCAAACTATTCATTTAAAGGTTAGGATTGCTACGGTAGAATTAGAGCAATTCATGCTCTGTGCTTCAGCACATTATAGTTAAATAAAATAATTTATATGTAATGTAATTGAATACTTGGTTGGTTGCATGGGAAAACTAGAAAATGACCTGCTAGGCAGAAGAGTCGTCTTGTGGAATCAGTGACTGCATAGTGAAGAAAAATCAATTTGTGACAGCAAGTCAGGAATTCTCTCCAGGATGTTGGTGTACATGTTTCCATGTCAGCAGTCAAAAGAGAACTTCACAACCAGTAACCTCAGTGGATTCATCACAAGATACAAACCTCTGAAACAGCCTCAAAAACAGAAAGGCCAGATGACAGTTAGAAAATAATGATAGACAAAGATCTGTGCCCTAATGACACAAAGATAAGAATCTTTCAAAAAATGGATGGTGATTCTTTGGGAAAGCATCACCTGGGAACATACAAAGCACCTGCTGGTTGGTCAAAGACTACAGAGTCTTTTTCAGTCAGTGACTGCACAGAATATTAAATATAATGATTTTGACTTCATATGTAGTCAGTGAATTTGAAAGTAGAGGTAGAATTATTTTTTAATCCCAAGACTTTATGTATGATGTGTTAAACAGACTATATCTCCCACATAGTTGTTTCTCTATTTATGTAAACCTACCGAAATTAAAGCTCAGACTTGATATTTTAACTTAGTGAACCTGGAGAGTAAAAGCATGTAACTGTAACCAAATACTTACAGTCATTTAGATAAGCATCATTAAATATGCTTAATCTCGTGTTAAAAATTGTGTTGGTAAATACTCCTGGTGAAACTGAGTGCTGGACCCACTGGTAATTTGAAAGCCAAATTGCCCCTGTACTCAACAGTTTGGGTACAGGACTCTTCAGATTTCAGTACTCAAGTTTTAGGAGGTTCTCTGCCTTAGCGCTTGAAGGTTAGAATAATTTTTGTGACTTATGTAATATTATTTACTTTAGATGGCTGTTTCCTAACTGAATCATTAATGTGATTTCATCCTCCCACTCGGGTGTCTAGTAACATTTGGCCTTGCCGTAATGTTGTCCTTATAATTATAAGGAGTCCAAATAACTGGTGTTGTTCTTTTTACAGGAGGGAGGGGTGTTCACTTTTGGAGCAGGAGGATACGGACAACTGGGCCATAACTCTACAAATCATGAAATCAATCCAAGGAAAGTGTTTGAACTCATGGGAAATGTAGTCACACAGATTGCATGTGGAAGGTAAAATTGGCTTTGTATTTTTACAGAGTTTATCTCAAATATGAATGTGTATTGACATCAGTACGCACACAGTAATATTAAATAATCAATGTGAAAGTTCAGTGAAAGTAACATGTCATATTACTTGTGATTATAAGGCAGCACACATTGGCTTTCACACCCTCTTCTGGAAAGATGGACTCATTCGGGCTCGGTGGTAACGGACAGCTTGGTACACGCTCCACCTCCAACAGAAAAAGCCCCGCCCCTGTTAAGGGCCCCTGGGGAGCCTGCATTGCTGCCACGGATACAGGTGAGGTTCAGTAGATAAAGCTGCTTTAAGTGATTCCTAAGAACTAGGTTGCAAAAAGAAACAACTAAACTCATGCCTCCATGCTTTCATTACACTGCAGACCTGGAGGGCTGTTATGTCAAGAGGATTTATGCTGGAGGAGATCAGAGCTTTGCTCACTACTGCACTGCCATAGTAAGTTTTCACTAATAAAGATCCTCTTACATTTCACGGCCTCAGTCATTGAAGTATCTTAGAGATGCTTGCATTTTTACATATTAACATTCATTGATATTTTGTAGAACTCCCATAACACTGATGACATGAAGTTAGAAGATTCCCACAGAAAGATTTGCACCTTGAATGAAGACATCATACAAAGATGGTTGAACCACACACCAGGAAGACTCCCAGTAGAAATCTCCAAGTAAATTTCCCTTTGACTGACCACATGTTATTGCAACCTTTACAGTGGAGCACATTTTTCTGACTCTGTGTGTTCTTAATGGTGATTTGCTTGTGAAAAACGGTGACAATACTTACTTCCCTTTTGTGATTCCCTCAGTGAGATCAACCTTGTGTTCTCCTCAGCAAGCTGCCTCAATGGATCTTTTCTGTCAATGAGGTAATCACAGTTAAGATAAAAGTCCAATTTCACATACCATCAGTGCTAATAGTATTTAGTCATTAGTCAGTGCTGTTTAACAATTTAATTTCCAGGTAATTTGTCAATTGGTCATCAGTTTACTGTTTAAAGGTTGTTTTCCAACATTAATTGGCCAATACAAGGCCACAGATGGATCATTTGTCACTGTCAGTGTATTGTATTTGTGCCAGGAGGGAGATGCTGGCTGCCAAGCTAATTTATCAGTCACACTGATTTACCACTTTATTAGGTGCAGATGTACAGTCTGATGTGGTGTTGATTCCACTACTTTGGAGATGTAGTCAGTGGCACCTTTGAATTCAAGTCTTACATTAAGATGTGTTTCTTATTTTTAGGCCTCTCTTGTATACAAGGGGGATTTCTTTAAGTGGTGGCTAGAGTTATTGGAATGCTACCTGTATGGTCTCACACAGTCTTTTTCTTTTGCACAGTAATACAGATCACTACAGTACCAGCGGAAAATGTTCAGGGGTGGATATGAATATGGCTCGCATCTTGTTTCACAGAGTGATCCAACAAGATCACCCTGAGGTCACTCAGCAGGTCTGTCATCATTACCAAAATCCTGTTGTTGTTGTTGTTGCACCATATTTCACATAATGCATTGTTCTTTTCCAACTGATTTGTTTGTATGTGTCCCTGCGCACATTTCTCTTGCAGTAGCAGCATGTATTGTACTTATAGGCAGATAAAAATAGATTCAGAAAAATCTTAATAAATATTCCATATATTGAGAAGGATTACTGTATTTCAAAATAAAAGACAAACAAAAACTGTCATTATGTTTTATTTACAGAATTAAGAAAAAAATACAGGCTCCAACCTGTTGCAACACAGAAGTAGCATAATAAAACTTGAGAAACATTTCTATGTAATTTTATACAATATACAACATTTACAAAAAGTACAGTGGCTCAACACACTGAAACCTAAGATACTACATCTAAATAGACAAAACACAAGCAAAAATAAAAAAGCAGTTTGCCAGTTTGATTGTGACAAGATAGGTGCAGCATTCAGAAAATACATTAAACATACAGAAAGTACAGCTTACAGATAATCTAATTATACCATTAAGACGTTAAGCAACCAGAAAACTTACATTAGCTAATTTCCCAACACTGCCAACATTGTTGGTTTTAGTAGCTTCATGTGTCACCATGGCAATAACAAGAGGACCCTGGGTACTTTGCTCCACTATTCTCCTAATAACTGTTATTATCATGCTAGCTTGTCTTGAATCCAGCTCCAGCCTCTGCCATCATCAACACTGCCCCACCTGAATGTGTCAATGTTGCATTTTACCCCACAAATATCTCTATACAGTGTTTTTGCAACAAGCACTCAGCCAGGAGATGCGTCACTAAGGAAGTATTGCGTTATTTGTAACAGACCTATACACTTTGCTCTGTCTTCCACAGGTTGCTGGCAGTCTGGAGAAGAACCTAATTCCTGCACTGAGCAGCTCTCCTCCAGACATCGAAGCCCTGAGACTCTACCTCACTCTTCCAGAATGCCCTCTCTTCAGTGACCGAAATAATTTTGTAACTATCACTATCCCGTTTGCCAAATCGCTCATCAGCTTAAAAGAAGCTCCACTGAAAGTGCTAGGTATAATTCTGCTTTTTGCAGTTATTGCAGCTCATTTGTCTGCCAATTTTTGACACTTTTAACCAAACGTCTGATATTATATTTGCATCAGGAAACTGGTGGTCTACATTCGAGCCCCCGGCCTTCCAGCGGCTGGTTGAGTTGTACAAAGAGGTGGTGGTGTATTTGCTTCAGATGCACAAGGTGGGAATTCCTTCAGTAGAGCAGAGAATTTTCAACTGCTTCCTGGACACGTGCCTCCGACTCCTGGAGATTCTGCACACGGTGAGAAATGGGGTGGGGGGGTGTTAATGAATTTGTGTTATACCTGTCACATGTCAAATTCATACTGTTAATAACGAGCAGCTGCTGTTGCTTCAGGTCAGCGAGAGAGCAGGGCACATCATCCAGTACGATAAATTCTACATCCATGAGTTGGATGACCTGATAGACATCAGAAATGATTATGTCACATGGATTCAGAGGCAGATGTATCCCCTGGTGAGTCTGTTCATTTCAGTTCTACATTTCACTTCATTACAATTGTGTGTGTTTAGGCATTCATATAAACTGCTTTATGCCTCTGTCCTCAGGGTCATGATGGTGTGGTGACTCTGTGCAGGTATCCCTTCGTATTTGATGCCCAAGCAAAAACCACACTGCTTCAAACTGATGCTGTGATACAGATGCAGGTAATACACAGTAAATGACATGAATGTGATTTCTTTTTAAATGTGTTAGCTTTCACCCTGTCAAAAGTAGCTATATCTAGTGCTGTCAAATGATTTTAACCCATCGTAAGTAGTTTATTGTATCTTTCAAATGTAAATGTACAACCTGGTTTGAATAACTGGGTGCTAACTTCTCGAAGGCAAAAATCAATAATGAGTACCTTCACTGAAATTGTTCATTTATACAGTGTTGGGAGGTTTCACACTTCCCCAGGATGCAAAGAAAGAGCTGTATAACATAATCAAGAACAACAATGTATCCACGAAAATGACTTGTAACACTCATGTCAAGAAGAATTAAAAACAAACATCAACAGATAACAAATTATATTACAAAAGTTACATCACAAAAATAAATGGGACAATGTGAAATCTTCAGTCAAGCCATAAAGTATCAAAGCCCAGGCAATCCATCCAAAAAACACTTCCCATGTAGTAACTTTATTTTCTCTTGCTCTCACACAGTGAAGCTTGATGACCATAAGGCACAGGTCATTAACCGTACGATTACAGAAATGCGTGGCTATAGGAGACTTCTCATCATCATTCCTAAAGGATATTTATCTTCACCAACGCAAACTGTCTGTGAAGTCAAAAAATCATCATTTAAGTAAATGACAAATGTGTTATTGTGACAAGCAAAATTACTAGTAGGGCATCCAAAATAATATGTAGGCGTTAGCATATCAGTTTTTAACAAAATAATTTATTTTACTATACACCATGTTGTGATAGAATCTAGGAGACAACTCAAAGGCTTTGCCAATATTTGAGCACTAAATTAAAGAAGTAATATGTGGTGTCAGTGCCGCATTGATTTTAATAACCAAAGGTTAATTACAATTTGTTTCACTTGGTTGAATGAGCAACAAATTTACCATAACCATTGTATCAAAGCATCGACACAAAGTCTGTGTCACAAAACAGTAATATCTGTCAGATACACGTCAGCGTCATACTAATTGGCTGTAAGGTAAATGTATGTCATCGTTCATCATTCTCTTGTACCAATAGATGGCAGTGGACCAGGCACAGATGCAAAACTTCAGCTCCATGTTCCTCCCAGCAGTTGAATCTGTCAACCCATGTCTCATCCTCATCGTCCGGAGAGAAAATATTGTTGGAGACACCATGGAAGTTCTCAGGAAGTCCAAGAATGTTGACTACAAGAAACCACTCAAGGTAAGAGCTCCTATAATCATTAACTTTATTATGACCAAAGATTATAACTTATAGCATTTAACTTGTAATATTTTAGTAATTACACACAGCTTGTCAGATTGTAGAGCTTGTGTGATGAGTTAAATGAATCAGTTATGTATATATGGATGGGTTTAAATATTTTATATGTGTTCTGCTCACATACATACATACTGTGTGTTTACAAATCTGTGATAACATTTAAATTCTAATATAAGCCTCCATTGTCACATCCATGGCAGGTGATTTTTGTGGGAGAAGAGGCAGTGGATGCAGGAGGCGTGAGAAAGGAGTTCTTCCTTCTCATCATGAAAGAGCTGCTGGATCCAAAATACGGGATGTTCCGTTACTACGAGGAGTCGAGGCTCATCTGGTTTTCAAATAAGGTACTTACTGTATAATTCACCTTTGTATGCTCATACTGCTGAAATATCATTAGCTATGTTTAAGTACACTCTAAAACACTGGAAATATGTCTGAATGTGACCTCTGAGAAGCTGCCCTCCATTAACATGTGACAATCAATGACTGTTCCTGCAGACCTTTGAAGACATTGATTTGTTCAACCTCATTGGGGTCATCTGTGGTCTGGCTATCTACAATATCACTATAGTGGAACTCAACTTCCCTGTGGCCCTTTACAAGAAGCTACTGAAGAGGAAGCCAACACTAGACGACCTGAAAGAGCTAATGCCAGATGTGGGAAGGTCAGATCAAGGGACAGTTATCTGAGGTTTCCATTTAACATGTTTGTGAATGTCAGTTGCAGATAAAATTATATTAATATTGCTCTTATATTATACAGTGTTTTATTAAAATAATGTTTGTAAGTATCTGTTAAGAAAATCATTTAATAAAATATGTCTATTTCTGTCTGTTCTTACACTAGAAGTCTGCAGCAGTTACTGGACTACACAGAAGATGACCTAGAGGAAACCTTCTGTTTGAACTTCACAGTAAGGACAATGTCAAACAACAGTCTATACCGCTTATAGTAGCACATTAGAAAAATCTGAGCAGTCTCTGTCTGTGTTTTCAGATCACTGAGGAAAACTATGGTGCCACAGAGGTTTTGGAATTAGTACCTAATGGTGAAGACATCAATGTCAATAAATCAAATAGGTGAGTTTTCTCGCTTGTCACATGACAGGTGTTTGAATGAGTAGTTTGATATTTTTGGAAATGCATTAATTTGGTTTCCTATTGGATGGCAAGATACCTCTCCAGTGTCTGTATATTACAAATGTAGCTCCAGTCAGTAGCTTGTTAGGTTTATGTAAAGATCAGAAATGGGGGCAATCCTGGTTACCCAGGGGGCATTGGGTCATCTGTGGTCTGGCCCTCACTGATTAAAATATTCCCTGATATCCATTTGAAGACTGCAGTGCAAAAATCACACTTTCTCATAAATCTAGGCCTCTTCCAAAATGTTGGCCTATTCCTTTAAGAGTTAGGTCTAGTGAAGTCTTTCTGCTTGACTGAACCGTCTTCCGCTTGCAATTTACACAAAACATGTTTACATTTGACTTCTGTTTTTATTCATCTTTTGCTCTCTTCTTCCTCTAGGCAGGACTTTGTCAATGCCTACGTAGACTATGTCTTCAACACGTCAGTGGCTCCCCTGTTTGAGTGCTTCTATGCAGGGTTCCACAAAGTGTGTGGTGGAAAAGTTCTGGAGCTGTTTCAGCCAAACGAACTTCAAGCCATGGTCATTGGCAATACCAACTATGACTGGACGGAGCTGGAAAAGGTCACGGAAGAAGAAAAACGTCATCTCACCAGCCCATTTTGTCACAGGCAGCTTAAGTTGAATAGTACAAATGATTTTTGTCTTCACTTTCAGAGTACTGAATACAAAGGGGAGTACTGGAATGACCATCCCACCATCAGGATCTTCTGGAAGGTGTTCCATGAGCTTCCTTTAGAGAAGAAAAAACAGTTTCTTTGTAAGTGTTACCCTCTACGTGACTCTATACTATATATGGCTTGCTTCAAGACATCAGAAGCTGTTCTTGCATGAATTCACATGTTTGCGTTCAGCTGGAAAAGTGAAATGTCTCTTGTCTCTCCAGTATTCCTCACAGGAAGTGATCGCATACCCATCTTGGGCATGAAAAGCCTGAAACTGGTGATCCAGCCCACCGGTGGAGGAGAGCATTACTTACCTGTCGCCCACACCTGCTTCAACTTGCTGGACTTGCCCAAGTACACAAGTATAGAAACGCTCCGTGAGAAGCTTCTACATGCCATAGATCATAATCAAGGCTTCAATCTTGCCTGAATGGTGCACAGAAATGCCTAGAACTCCATATCCAGACTTTAAATGACAGCCACGTCCTCAGTCTTAAATCTGCTGTACAAACTGGTTGGAAAGAGGAGGCCCCATGCCACTAGAAATGATGAAGAGGAGGAGAAGGATGTTAAGACTTTCACATTAATCTTGACTTTGATTTTTCCAGCTTTTTTCCATGCCATCACAATATTTGATATTGCTCTTGTAGATATGCTTTTATTCATGTTTGGATATTACAAGTATGATGAAGCAAACTACATTCAGTATAGGGCACACTTACAGCAACATACATGCTTGTGAAATTAACGAAATGCAGCAGTACTGCCTTTTGGGAGCTTATAATGTACTAGTGAGATGTTTCTGTTATGTTTGCACTGTTGGACAAATTTATCAGAAACACTTTTAGCAACAGCAGCATTTTAAGCTCCAATGTGAAGTTGCTGCATGGCTACTGCAGTGACTCACACTGGATTTTACTATTAATAATGTTTCCATCCCGTGAATTAAATATACAAACCCAGACAATGTAAAGTAAACTTTCTTTATGTTAAGTTCTGTTGTGACATTTTGATTGAGAGCAGTGTGAGGCTTTTCCTTTATATCCTAAGTGGATTTTCTTGGCTGTTTACATAAGCAATCCACAAATAAAAACTAATTACAGCCACTAAAATAAAGATGGATCATGTTGGAGATTAAACACCATCCTGTTAAGTCTTTGTGTTTATAAACCATCTTCTGGGTTATTAGGTGAGTGATGTTACATAAAAGTATTTTTAACATGAAACATTAACTTTTTTCTAATGAATTCCTCCACTATGGATGAAGAATATATTGATCTACTCCTCAAACACAGATTTCTATCCAGACAATGCGGTCCAGATTTATATTTTATTCACACACTGTACATGTTAAGCGATATGCACACAATGCAGTATATGGCCAAAAGGGAGGCAAATCTGTAGGTTTGTTTTGTCCCATTTCTGCAGAACCTTTGGTACATTTAGTTTTAATGAGGCAGCTCATGGTGGACCAGCTTATAGTGAGAACCACAGGACGGGCAGCGCTGGGCATCTCCCTCGTGAAGCCAGAACCACACAATAGCAGTGTTGTCTTCCTCGCCTGTAGGGAATTATGTCATGGTTAATAGTATATAAATAAATTAAACAGCAATAGACCTTTAATGTACATCACTTACAAAGACAGCCCACCAGCCTCTTGGTCCCAATGCATGGCACAATGTGTGGGTCTTCCTTGGTACCAGCATACGACTTGGGCTTCAGTATACTATAGGGATCCTGTGATGGTAAATAAACTTAGTAAGTGATAGGATTCAGTACTGTATACTGTGTGTGTGTGTGTGTGTGTGTGTGTGTGTGTGTTTGCCTACCTTTCCCTGTTTGAGCGCCTGCAGAGCGCGTCGCTCCAGACCAGTAGCTTGTTCTTCATCTGTTGGTATCCCTGAAGAAAACAAATATATAAATCAGAGGATCTCATTAAAACAAACTCAATTTAGATCCACCGTCCCCTCACACTAATATGTCCGGATATGCTCTTGTTTCACAGTCGGACTGTCGTGTGTTCTTGAACGCTGCTAAAACTGCACGTCGGCACTGGACGCCACCTGCAACAACCTACTCACGTCCTCTATCAGGATATTGGCATTAAACCAGAGGAGGTGGGCCTATCAAAGGCCTTTCTGCGAGTTGTAACCCAAATGACCTTCATTATTTCATTTCAACATTACTAGTGGAGCACAGTGGGTAGTAAATATCGACGTCACGGGACCTGAACTACCCACAGACATTTCATTACTGCGTAGAAACATTACGAATGAAAATGCTGTGTTATTTATCCGCGTGAGCTACAAAAACATCAGTTTTGAGCTCGTAAACGTCACATTGCAGACGTCGCGTACAGCGTTTTAGTTGGAGATCAAACTGCGCACTACACTAAAAATATCGCTTCTAACAGTGCAGCGTCCTCTGCTCCCCACACTTCAGACTAGTGACAGCTGCGCTTTAAGTTGTGCGTAGTCTGTCTTACTCTCGTAACTCTTCATTTCCTCGATAATAAACATATAAATACTTACCCCCGGAGGCCATGGCTCTCTGTAGCGGTCTAGCCGCCACATTGCTCCTCATCCGCAGCGCTGTTGTTGTACAAGCCCGGAGAAGAAGACGTCCCGCCATGATTCTGGTCTCACTTTCAGGTTCAGAAAATGACGGGGACGGAACAACCAGCTGGACTGAAACGACCTCGACACCTTTCTAACTGACAGGGGGATTGGCCAATCAGAGCGGAGACGGGACTGCGCTGACCAATGAAATTGCACAGACGGAGTACAAGTAACAGGCGGTAAATAGTCCACTGACAGTCTAAAATCATATGAAACAAGTCTTACAGGCCTACTTAAAATTTAAAGTGATATTTAAAACATTCAGATTCAGTTTAAGAAAAAATCCCCCTATTGTACAGTCACTCATTACACTTATTATTTAATGCTAATTAGTTTCATTTTCCACATGTCCACGGCAACAGAAATACATTTACACAGAGAGACAAGCAGTGGTTAAAAAAGAATTAACATAATCTAAAAGCCAAAGTTATTCAAGTTATTCAGGCTGGTTTAAAATGTAATTGCAAGAGAGAGGAGCATCTGATCCTGCACCATCACAACAAGATGTCTTAGAGAGATGTCTTGTTCTTGGTCAGTATTGAGTCGTCCATCTGGCAGGTTTCTTACAGCAGCACTGAATAAAATAGGACAATTGCTTATTGAATCAATCAGCCACTAAATAAATCTTTTATTTGTTGTCCAATCATGTATCTGTTCAACCCTTGTGATACCAAAACACAGTCACTTGCTAAAAACTGGTGTCCACCTCATCTACCAGATGAACCATGGAGACTGTTGGGTGCATCAGGTCCTTGTCTGGAGTGATCCTCTGCTCAGGATTCATGTGCAGGAGACATTTCAGGAGACTGGGATCTTCTGTCTCAAATGATTCCTGTGTTTCTGGTTAGAGTCAGATGTTCTTACATATATGTCTGACACATATTTCTAAATGTTCTAATCATTTGCTAGAGTTGTTTAAATAATAAAGGAAAAAAACTAAGCTACGTGAAAATATTTCAAATTTGAATTTGATTAGACTAAAACTGGTAAAGTACTGGTTTGCTTTGAAGAATTATAGTGACGATCCCAGCACAGAGAAGGTGTGGTTGCGCCTGTGCTCCAGGTGGAGGCGCTGTAGCACCAACGAGCAGCAAATGTTGTGAGTGAAATGAGCAGATGCAGACAGAGAAATCAAAGTGTTGTATGATGTAGAAACGTGACATTGGAGCGTGCGTGTTGTGCCACTTGTTCGTTGCTCAGTAGAAAGAGTGTAAAAAGACTGGGTCCCGCTGTATTACTCAGGCTGCACTACAGCGTCTATTCACAGGCGCGATCCCACTACTGAGCGGTACGGGGGCTTTGACCTGCTCCGTTTCCGACCTGGGCCGGTGCACCCCTCCTTAGGCGACCTGGTGGTCCCGAGCTCCCCCAGGAGCACCATATCGATACCGAGCTTAGTGCGGACACCCGATCGACATAGTCCGC
>JAUBNQ010000007.1:5119602-5130267 GCA_032353495.1 Ctenopoma kingsleyae | reverse complement strand
GAACAGTACTCTTTAATTTTAGACCAAAGAACACTTTATCAACACACTCCTACACTGTCATAAGCTTTGTATGTTTACCCTGTTGTTTAAATCTTGGGGAAAAAAATACTATTGACAAGGTGTTCCTTCTGACATGTGGCAGCTACTTTTTATGGTCAGGCCTCTTATTTTTATACTCTGTGAGACATACTCATCAAAGAGTAGATGATAGTTTTTATCTGTATAAAGTTATACTAAGTTGTAATATTAAGCCTTAGGAATATATTCAATGAGTTCACGTTGAAAAATGGCACTTTTTCCTTCTTATAAAAACGGTTTTGTTGCATATGTCACATTTCTTAGTCTACTGCCTGTAAAGATTAAGTGTTGGTGGATAGACATATCTGAGCCAATGTGTTGGATAAATGTCTACATGAGCATAATTCACATGCCATTGAAACGCTTATGTTTTGTTTACGGTTTAAGGAAATAAGACATTTTTACATCATTATAGTTGTTTTCTCTAAAGGGGTTCTCAGTAAAAAAAGATAAAGAAAACACTGAACACTCATTTCTTTTATTTCATACATACACACACTCCAGGCAGGTGATCATATTACCAACCTCAACGTGATGAAGCCTGGATGAACAGTGCGCTCCCTAGCGACGATAAACTTATCCTGCTAGTTCCTCGTTGCACTTTATAGGGCGTTCAGAAATAGTTATTAACTATAGTGAGAGAATTACTGTGAAGGAACGAGTAAATTGTATTTAAGTATCGTTATGTTATGGGGAAGGTTTTTATGATACCACTAAATTACAATATAGTATAATTATTTGACATTGCGCGGAAGTAGACAAAGACAATACGCGTGTGTTCCTGGTTAGCGCATGCGTACTACAGCAGGCCGGGCTGCTGAGTGACTGTGATGCACTTAATTACAAGGCTATTAACTATAACTTAGTCCTAATGTTAAGAAGGCCAGTGTGTTAGCAGCTGGTTCATTATTAATAATTATTAGCAGCTGTAAATGATCACGCTGAATGAGGTTTCCATACAGCAGGGCTGGAACATTTGTCTATTTAAGTCTTTGGACTACATTTCCCTGCTTTCTCTCAGCTGCAGTCTGCCGTCTGGTGATACGACGTGTCGTAAAAATTCAGTTGACAACACCAAAACCGACATGGACGCCGCTAAAGACGCCTGCTACTTTTTGTCTTTATTTGTTATGTGAAAGGTTTATCTAGCAGCGCCAGGCCTCGGCACACGGGACCGACTGTGAAAATGGAGGCCATGGAGGATGACAGTGTGGACATAAAAGACGACCATAACCACAACTACCGTGCGAGCAGCAGTGGCAAAGTCCGCACGTATCTTAGCAGTCAGCTGTCGGGTGTATCAACGGTCCCACAACCCGTGTGCCCACCGGTGTCCGGATTAGAACCGGGGGCTCGGAGAGGGAAGCTGTGGTCCGGTAGCACGCGAGAGTCAAAGTTCCTGGACTCGGATTCAGACAGTGAGAGCAGTGAAGTCAGTGAGACTGACAGCACGGCTCCACCAGCCGCTGTCGAGGGAAAATTCACCCTCGACTCTACCTCCAAGTTCCGTAAGTTCACATAAAGCAGCCGCTGTGACTGCAGGGCCTGGTGTCCTGCTGCAGCATCACTGCTGCCTGTACTGACACGCTACCTGTAGCGTATTGACAGGCTTGATTGCTTTGACCAGGGTCAAGTGCCTGTTGTACTGTGCATACAACACATCACATGTTCTCTCTTCACTCAGTCCTGAATGCAATGGCCGTAGAAGACTACCGGAAAAACCACTGGCCAGACCTGGAGAAGGCAATTGATCGTCTGCTGATCCAGAATCCCACAGACCACATCTCTGTTTCTTACGCACAGATATACAGGTGAAGGGGTGTTCAGTAAATGCACACCTGAGCTGTGAGAGCAGCTTTTTCTACAGTGTGTGTGTGTGTGTGATTTCTGTTGAGCCTTGTTGTGCATCACTGGTAGTGTTAGTCCCCCTGAATGCCTGAGTTCTTCTTTATTTTGTTTCCCTAGCTACGTCTACAAATGTGTTTGCCAGCAGCACTCTGAGTTGCTGTACAATGATTTGACGTCAAAAATAACCAGCCATCTGCAGCAGGTTTCCACCCATCTACAAGTAAGCAAATTCAAATATGAGGAAATTATTATATCCAACACATGAGGAACTGTTAAATCGACCAACACATTTGTTATTGTTTTTCAGGGCAGCCCACCTGACAGCTTCATTGAGAACTTCAACATTGCACTCACACAATACACAGCTTCTCTCCAGTGTATAGTTCCTGTTTTTATGTACTTGGTAGGAGTCATTTTCTTTAATATTTATTATATTGTATCTAAGTAAGACAACATAGATGTTGGAAAACACATTTTAAACACTTTTTTTGAACAGAGTACATCCCTGTGCTATGATGTAACCTGTATTCAGTTCTGTGCAGGCTTCGCAGTTTTTTTGTTTATTATTTTTAAAATTTTCAGAACAAATTCTACATCGAGTCAAAGCTGAACAGAGACCTAAGAGAGGATCTGATGAAGCTGTTTGCTGATCACGTAGCAGAGAAACATGTGAACACACTGATGCGTGAGTGAAAAGCATGACTATTTTGATATGGACATGGGGCCTTAATTTCTTGATAAGACAAATGATTTCTAAAATATTTGCTTCTTTTTTTTTTTGGTCAGCTCTTCTCATTCACGCACATTCCATGCCGTTTCAAGTGCAGCCATCTACAATGGCCAGTGTGGTTAAAGGCCTCTACAGCCTTCGACCAGGTAAGCAGTGTTTGAGTTCTTTACTCATTCTGCTTCCAGAAAACTTTTTCTGTTTGATCTGTTATAGTGCTGCTTGCTACCTCCTCTACGGCAGACATTTTAGCTAAGTTCTCCAGGAGAATCAGCTGCTCTGACGTTTGTTTTCCTCGTACAGCGTGGGCACAGCTAGCCCCAGCTCTCTTCTCCGGGTTTATTCCCCAAATCAACCCCCCTGCTGTGGAGTCTCTGCTGTCTGACTATGCTGCTTATGACCAGAAGCTACAGATGGAGCTCTCCATGAATGGATTTCAACGGTCAGTTCTCTGACACTTTAGTTTCAAATAGTGACCATTCAGTTTTAACAACTACAACACAACCTGTGTGAACTTTACTATAAAGACACTAAATCCTTGTTTTCCAGGGGTGACCAGTCTCGCAAACGGGCCAGTGATGACTCCTGATAGCAGAGCTGATGTCGCCGGTTTTGATGCGGAACAAATACTGTGCCTCCTACATCTTCATCACCAGTTGGCTGCACTAGGGACAATGTTAACGTGTCAGTTCCATCTCTCGTGACTCAACATCACAAAACACTGTGAACAACGGAGAGAGCATGATGCTGAGCAGAAGCTTAAACTCACTGCACTAAAAAAAAAAAAAAGCACACACTTCCATTATGGTGCTTTTCTCTGTGATTATGAAGCATCCAGCTTCAGCATTTGTAGGATGCAGCTGCGTGTGTGTGTGTGTGCACACGCGCGCACTCAGATGGTTTTCTTCATGTTCTCCTTATTTGAAGAGTGCCTTCGTGGTGTGTGTCTGATGGGATATCGTAACAAGGAATACGCTGATGATGGGTATTTCATTCCTAACCTTTAACATGGAAGTGTCTTTGTGGTTTTCATAGACTGGGCTAATCAAAACTTTCAATTGCTGCTAATAACCCTGTCCATTCTAATTAATAATCATTAATGCTAAAAATCCCTTGGTGTGTAACACAGTGGCTACAGTCAACACAAAGGATCAAAAGCATCAAAAGAAATGTGAAGTAAGTCATTGACCTCTGATTGTCTTCTTCATGTTGCCTTTACTGTGTTGGTAAACATCAAGTTATGCCAAAGAGGATTTGCAGTACTTGTTTTGTTTTGTTTTTCTCTTTTATATATAATGTATTGGATTCAGGCTGATATTACCATTGAATGCTGTCTGAGTCACTGAGCCATTTATGTTTTTTATACTAACAACTTTTGAGTTTTGGTTGACCCATAGGGTGAAATTCTTTAAATGTTACGTTTGTATAAGCCTTACATGTAGGTTTGGCAGGGACCACCATGCAGGAAATTACACTGAGTGCCAGAAAGCTTAAATAATTACAGAACAGTGTTCGAGAATTTACTAATTTTGCTTCACTTTCTTTGACAGCTTACCTACATTGTCTAACTGCAAATATATCGAAACTGTTGCTTCTTTAATTTAACAAAACAAATGATATGCAAATATTTGGGCCTGAGTCTGGCATACTTGTATTAAATGTTCCACATACAACTTGTATAGCTGGTGTACAGCAGGTAGTTTTCTTTCTTTGCATAGACTTTGCATAGTGGTCAGTGTACACAGGCTGTTGTCACAGTTGCATTTTTTTGTTAAATGATACACTTGAATAGAAGTATTTGATATAAGGTTTTACACTGTTTTAAGTGTAAACAGATGCTCAGGCTTGCTTTTGTTTCTGTCTGTGAGGCTTGGAAATGTTCTCATCATCTCTCAAACTAATTTCATTAATCCTTTGTTCTTCACTATTCATGATTTTAAATAGTGTCTTAAGAGGTAATAAGTAGGCATTATCATAAACCTAATGAAGTGGGGAAATAATCAATATCACTGCAGATGCCAAACAGTGGATATACTACTTGACCTGCTGAGATTATTTCACTTTCTCTTTAACATGCTGCAGAAATATCTGTGTTAAAACAACTGAATACCTGTGAATAAAATTGCTCTTGGCTCAAATCCAGTTTCATAGATCTGTTGTAAAGTTTTGTTTTTCCCTAAAAAACAATAAAATTATTGAATTGCCACCATTCCAGATATTTTAGCTGACTACATTTTTTACAGCATCATGCACTAACTAGTGTTTCATAATTGTCACTGTCAATCTGCTCTGTTAGTGTGTGACAGACTGAACAAGGGGCTTGTGATTCTGTTGGACAGGGGTCTCTGATGGACCACTGAAGGAGGAATCCCTTTACAGCACGCCCCCGCTGGCCAATGAGCAGGGACACCACCCAGACTCATGGGCCAGGCCTCCCTAAAATAACCTGCGACTACAGCACTGACAAATGTTGCTTCTTTTACTGGTGACAGGTTACCCTAGCTACTCAGCTCCAAATCTTCCTGTAAACCCCAAGGTTAACTGTGTGTGAGAAAACCGGGAAAGCTGGGCAGCTGCCTGTGTTCAAGATTTCCCAAGGTGGCAGGAACCAGAAGACTGGAATCTCCCTCTTTGAGCACAGGTGCACTCTGAGGATTTACCAATCCTACACAGGGGGCCAGCTGGGTTTATTTTGGAGGTAAAACACACCACCCCCTAATGTAATTGTTGTTACCAGTGTCTTGTGACATCACGCTAATACGCTGTGCATAACCTCAGAAAAAAAACTCTTGATACTAAGCCTCAGACAAGCTTGAGTCTATTTCTATTGAATGCTATGCTCCTGTTAAACCAAATTATGTTAACCTGCTGGATGTGTGGCGCAGCGCATAGCCAGGGGCTCGTTCATCTGTGTGGGCTGTGACTGTGTGTTATCTCACTCAGCAGTGCTCCATTTATGATAATTATAGTTGTGTTTGTGTAATTGGATTAATGACTGTTGTGACTGATCAAAATCACGATAACAAGGGCACACATGGGGGGGACTGCTGCTTTTTTGTTGATTTTCTTCATGTAAACTGAGCCCTAGCTATTATTAGATATGACTTGGTGGGCTTGGAGCCTGTTTGCAAAGGATTAATGTACACAACAGCTGCAGCCTCAGGTCTGTTGGAAGGGCATTGCTGTCTCTCTTAATTGCACAGATTTGAGTGTCAGTAGCACATGTGTACCCTATCTCATGTCTGTATTCAATAACTTGCTCATGCCTAGTGTCAAAAAGTTGTGCAAAGATTAAACGTCACAAAATTTTTGGTCTGAGGTGGACATCAGCAATAAAGCCCGTCTGTATCCCGTCAGATCTGATGTCAGTGCATGAACCTGATACCCTGTTGAGGCTAGGCGAAGGTTGAGATTAGGCTAAAATAAAATGCTATATATACCACTATCTGTGCTTTTAACTATAGCTTCTGTATTAGTCTTCTCCGATTCCAACAAATATTTCATCAAATAGTTTTAATGTAACATTAAATGTAATCATGTAAATGTAATAAACATATGTTTTCATCAGCTTTTTATTTTGCAGATACATGACTGATATGTGAAGGAATTAAAACAAGGATTCTGCTTCTCATTTACATACTGCTGATCTTTGCTCTGTTAGTTTGTGACTTAAAGGACCACACACATTTTATTCTAGTTACTGAAACATACTTCAATTATTGCTTAGTAGGGCTGCAACTAATAACAGAGATTAATCTACAAAAACAAATGGTAAGATATTTGTGTATTTGGAACCTGCACATTTTTGACAACTTTACTTTAAAAAAAATGTTGGACTAGACAAGAGGATCAACACATGCATTGCTGAACATGTTATCCAAAGCAGTTAACATTTTGATGAGGGTTTTCTTAATCACAATGCTGTGAAGGCACCACATCCCAAAACCCTGTTCACAGGAAATAGATTGGACTCACATTTTTCATGACAGATCTTGTATACTCATCCAGCAAAATTCACATAGACCTTGTGCATGGATCTGGATGCACCTCAATTGTGGATCTGTTATTTAAAAAATTATTCATGGACTGGCACCTCCTCCTTTGAGCCATCTTGTTAAATTATAAAGACAAGTGAGGGCAGTTTCCAAAGGAGGCTGTGCTGTTTCATTCAGATATAGCAAGCTTGGACAATCAGCCTTCGGTGTGAGTGCAGAAATCCTCTGGGAAACTTGGTGACATAACTTGTTTGTGGTGTTTTGTGTGTTTTTGAAATGCTTTTTATTATTTGTCATTTTTAATTTGGTTGGGACTATGTGTGCATATTACTTGATGAACTAAACCTGGCACATTTACACTGATGTCTCCATTAATGTTGATTATTGTCCCATATAAATAAATACAGTATATACAAATAAATCTTCGGTCTGAGGACTGAAACAAGAGTGAATACAAGTAACACTTTGCAGGATTTCTTAGTTCTTTCACAATAATCTACAGGTGAAGTTTAAACTAGTGACCTACTTGGCAGGTAGAAAATCATTCTAATAATCTTCTGTATGTGTTATCGTTACATCCACAGAATGCAAGAGAACAACACTGACCAGCCGCCATCACTGTCTCAGCTCTTAAGAGAGAGCTACCTGGCAGATGCCAGAACCCAGCAGCGCCACAGTGAGATGAGTCGCTCAGATGGTTCTTCCACACGTCTTCAGATCTATGGGTCACTCAAAGGCAAGGCTGAGGACTCTGTGGGTCACAGTGACCCCCAACTCCCAGACCTCTCAGACTTTCTCAGTCAGGAGGAGCTGGATAAGAGCGTGAACCTGGCCCGTCAGGCCATTGGACATGAGCCCCAGGAGGAGAGGGGAGAGGTCAAGACCTCTGTCACAACATTAACCCCCTCCGACATGTCCGCATTCTCAGTTTCTTCATCTACATCCCCTTGTGTTCCCATTACTAACGCCTCTCCTGCTCCTTTTGCTGCCCCCTCCACTGTGTCCTTCACACAGCCAACCCCTGAGTTCAAAGAACTGCCAGCAACAACACATACAACATTCATATCAGATAGAAAGATGCATAAAGCCTCCACACAGCAGGACAATATGATGAGCAGCAGCAGAGATTCCAATGACGGATTCAACGACTTGTCAGCAAGGAACACTCCATACGGTTTGGAGACCCAGTCCAAGAAGGAGTTCCTCAACAAGGCAGCAGACTTCATTGAGGAGCTCTCCTCTCTCTTCAAGGCCAACAGCTCCAAACGGATACGGCCAAGAGCATGCAAAGCTCACAGGAGTAGGCCCCAGAACAAGATCCAGAACAATGGGACAGTTTATCCCCTCAGTTCAGACAACAGGGAGCGTACTGCCTTGCCCATGGAGGCGGAGAAGGAGGGACTCAGACCTGCTGTTAGCCACCAGCCAGAGATCCAGCCAGACTCTGGGACTACTGAGGAGCAGCAGTACGACTCTGTTTCCGAGGAGGTGAAGGAGGAGACTGAAAACTGTGCCTTGATAGATACGACATACCCAGCAGAGGCTTCTGTGTGCGAGCCTCCCCGTTTCATCCAGAAACTGAAGAGCAGGGAGGTTCCAGAGGGCAGCAACGTCCAGTTAGACTGTATTGTAAGGGGAAACCCTGTGCCTGAAGTCCGGTAAGAAAACCAATCTGACAGTTTCTAAGCTCTTTGGCTTTCTTATATTAGTTCTTACTTTGCATGACATACATTATAAGAGATTATAAAATTAGTTGTGAAATAGCTTGGTTTTGACTTCTGAGACATTTAGATCACCATTTAAGAAAGCAGAAAGACCAATGTGCTGTAAGGTTGTGTCTGACCTGTACTGAAGGAGCTGGGTCCAGCTGTATTACAGTACAAAGTTTAGGGTAAGATGTCTGAGCAGGGAATGCTATTAGCTCTATAGGAGAGAATTAGAGATATTAGCTTTTCTAAGTGATGGACTGTAACTAAATATTATTGTAAAAGATTTGGCTATTTATACTTAAGTCGACTGTTTTAAACAATACATACAGAAATATAATATGTGTACAAGTATAGTACCAATATTAACTATACATCTCACAAGACACTGCAGTAGAAAAGCACCAAAGTTATGTTATTTGTTAGGTTATTTAGAAAATGAGTCTCGGTCAGTTTGTCCGCCACAGAGCACTGATTGTTTTAATTTCCCACTATAAAATGCCCCAGTGAGTTTACATGCTTACTTCTAGAGTAACAAAAATACCAATATTTGTTTATATTATATTCACTCCAACATACATTGTTAAATTTTAACTGTTAAATATATTGTATTAAATTTTGTTTAAGGAACAAATTGTAATCTTTTGATATATAATAAGAACTAAGTTATGTCTAAACTAATAAGCTAATAATTAGTTTAACTATGTACTTTGAGAAGTGTGAGTTAAGACGAATGACAAGAAATCCAGACAGACTTGACAAGTAATAACAGCGAACAGCTGATTCTGAATGGTGTGTGTGTGTGTGTGTGTGTGTATGTGTTTGTTCACACCTATGCCTGGGAGAAAACATAATCATGTCAGCTTATATCGTATTCTTAAGAGGAATACCAGTAGGTGCTTAATGAGGTACTATGGTAATTATTGAATATCTGCTGTCAAAATGTGCCAGAATATGAGAGGAATTTACTCCTATGACTGCATTCACGTGTGTACTTGTGTTTAGTGTTAGAGTAAAGTGGAATTAATTAAAACATGACAGTACTTCCAAATTTACACTGTTGCTGATTTGTATTATTAGGGTGTGTTTTTAAAACTCTTATTTCCCCCTGAGAACAGCAAAGGCTTAAATAAGTGAAGGTGTCAGACTGTGGGGAGGTATGGCCTTGTTAGTCCTGCTGAACATTGTTGAGGCACTAACATATACTTGTCCGGGGAGAATGTAGCTCTCTGCCATTTTTAGACTGCACTGGCACTGTGAGCTGTGGTCTCTTCTGATAATGAAACAGACTGAGCTCTTGACCAAAGCATGAAGAGTTTGGTAAGATGATTTATACACTTGTTGCTTGGTGGATATGGTCACTTTACTCTTTATGACTCACAGGTCTGATGATTTGAGTTCTGTTTCAGTTGTTTTAATTCATTTGTTACTTCCTATTAGTATGTTCACGATTGACTATTATTTAGTCTGTTCTGTTAACATAAAGCTCGTTTCATCTGCTGTAGCATGTTTTGCTTGCAAATGCAACTACTGTGTATTTAACTGTGACATAAAGGAGTTGTCAGGTTCATATTTCCCATCAGTTTACCACGGTGCACTGTCCCTCTTGTGCCAGGGTATAGCATTGTGTGTATTCTAAGTCTATGTTTAGCTTTGTGCGTATGTGTTTGGGCGAGCCAGTCAGAGCTCCCAGGCTCCAGAGGGAATCTCCTCTCTAGTTCTGATATCCACAGGGAAAATAGCCCCAACAGGTGCAGCAAGTGGGGTCTTTGCCTCACAGATCAGCCACCCCCCTCTACTACTCATGTTTTCAATTTAGACCTTTACTCATTAGAAATGACATAGGTCAGGTCACGCAGAATACTGACAACGTATTCCAGCAGTGGCACTTGTGCTGCATCCTGCTATTGGGAACAGATCTTTAGTTTGGCTTCATGTGTTTACCAGAAACTACATCAGGATTTTTTTTTTTTTAAATACCAGATTAGTTAGTTGAGCACTACTGGTAGTTTTTAGTTGTTTTTTTATGAAAACTGCTTTCTGAAACACTTTTGGGACATCTTTAGCCACAATGTTAAGCAGTATAACTGCTGCCTGTATATATTTTTTAATTGTGTCCAATCTTGGTGGTCTGTGAGCTTCATAAGAGCAATGGATATGGTTTATGATCATACCACATTGCTTCATTCCTGTTTGTTTATTGGTCAGATTTAATAAAGCATCAAGGCATCAACTGCTCAAAATAGATGACTTTGACGTAGATGGTGCTGCATATGTTGCTGGTCAGAACAGGGAGGAAGTTAGAGGTTTA
>JAUBNQ010000007.1:5075327-5112106 GCA_032353495.1 Ctenopoma kingsleyae | reverse complement strand
TGTTATAAATGTTTTACCAACCAGGAGTAATAATGTCACACAGTTGCTACTGCATGAACCTTATCATCAAGTGTTGTAAAGCAACAATCTGTACTTTTTTGTTTTGTGATTTGAGGTATGGATTGTAACTTTATTACCACTGTTGATACATGGTAAACAGATGCACATTGTCTCCATGTTCCTGATTTTAGCAAGTCTCTCCAAATTCCATTTGTTGCTTATCACAGCGTGTTAAGCTGCTATGTGCAATGTATGCATGTTTCTGTAGTCACCGACTTTCAGGGGAATTTGATGTACAGGTGGTGCAAGCAACGCTAACTGTGATGACTACTTTTATGTGTGGTCTTTCCTTTTCCAGGAGTACAAAGTATCCAGTTTTGAGCAGAGGTTAATGAGTGAGATTGAGTTCCGTTTGGAGCGAACGCCGGTAGAGGAGTCAGATGATGAGGTGCAGCATGATGATGTCCCCACGGGAAAATGCATTGCACCCATTTTTGACAAGAAACTGAAGAACTTTAGGGCCATGGAAGGTGGACCTGTCACGTTTTCGTGTAAAATAGTGGGAATCCCTATTCCAAAGGTGAGAGTCACTGCTGTGCAAGTAAGATCATAATCTTTTCCTTTCACCCCTCAAATTTATCACTAACATCCATGTCTCTCATCAGGTTTACTGGTTCAAGGATGGCAAACAGATCTTGAAGAAGAATGTCCATTACAAGAAGATAAGAGAAGGGGATGGGACATGTGCTTTACACATAGAGTGTACAACCAGTGATGATGATGGCAACTATACCATCATGGCAGCTAATCCACAGGTAATATTTTACTCGGTTTCCGGGTCACATTATCAACACCTTTCTTTCAGCTGCAAATTTTGATTTCACTGTATGATATTTAATGACAAATCAGGGCCGAATCAGCTGCTCGGGTCACCTGATTGTCCAAACTGGCCCCCCCCGAAACCGACTGACACCTATTCACTCTCAGAGGTGAGCAGAACTGAGTGTGATCATAGGGAGTCAGCCAATTATTGGTTTTCCTCTCTGACAATGGCAATACTTCCCTCTATTTAGCATTTGTAAGCTGTGTAAAAACATTTAATGAACTGTTTAAAAACCATTACTGTTTCTAAATGCAAAATGGGGAGGAATTCAAGTGTTATTTATTATTATTATTATTATTATTACTACTACTACTGGTATTGTGGGATTAAGTATACCAACTATATACTAACTACTAACTAAAAACTAAACTAACTAAAACACAACATCTTTGTCATGGTCCCTGTTAGTATTTTAGTTATACTAAAATGATTTATATTAATGTGTTCTCTGCTCACCTATTCGTGTTGTCAGGGTGCGATCCCGCATACAGGAAGTTGAAGGTGAACAGACCCAGGAGCGCTTTTTTCGGCCTCACTTCCTCCAGGCTCCAGGCGACCTACTGGCTCACGAGGGAAGACTGTGCAGACTGGACTGTAAGGTAGGCAGCAGGTCCTGGCATGTAATACGATCAGTGAAATGTTTCTGAGTCACCTTACCATCAATCATTTCTGTTTACCAGGTGAGCGGACTGCCCAACCCAGAACTGATGTGGCTGGTCAATGGGAGACCAATCTATCCAGACCTCACCCACAAGATGCTGGTGCGGGAGAATGGTGTTCATTCTCTGGTTATTGACCCTCTGATGCAGAAGGACGGTGGAATATACACCTGTATTGCAAGCAACAAAGCAGGCCAAAGCTCCTTTTGTCTGGAACTGAAAGTTGTGGGTAAGAAAAAGATACACAGTGTTGGAGAAGCTACTTTGAAAGCTTTACAAGCTACTTCACACAAGTAACTACGTCAAAGTTACCCTTGGGGAAACCTATGTTACTAAGAAAACAAATCTGGATTTTGTATTTTCTAACTAGAGCTAAAACTGTAAAGAAAATTGGCACCCTTTTAGACCATTTCACAGACCTTAGCACTGGTCTGAAAAAGTAAGTCAGTTGTCTTCTCAGTTTTAACTGAGCCTCACTTTAGGATGATGGAAAGGAATAAATTACTCGTATGCAAGTCGGTAGAATACTTTAGTGTGACTTCCTGTGTCCAAATCATGTCCACTTTAGAGAAAGAAATGAAGCACCCTCCCCAGTTTGTGGAGAAGCTGCAGAACATGGGTATTCCTGAGGGAACTCCAGTCAGGCTGGAGTGTCGGGTGGTGGGTATGCCCCCTCCAGTCATCTTCTGGAAAAAAGACAATGATACCATTCCTAAATCAAAGGACAGAATCAGGTTAGTAAGAGTTCTGAGCCTCCTCCTCCTGTAACATGCATTAAAAATAAAAATTGGAATTGGGAGAAATTCTTAATTATCTGTTTATTTCAGCATGACCCAGGATGCTACAGGATATGTGTGTCTACTTATCCAGCCAACAACAAAAGATGATGCTGGCTGGTATACAGTGTCAGCAAAAAATGAGGTTGGAATTGTATCCTGCACCTGCAGGCTTGATATCTATGGTAAATATTGTGTATAGCTGTGTAAGTATCAGCTTTGTCCAGAAAAGGGTCTCATTGCAGGATGGCGCTTTGTGTAGTAATAGTAACTGTCTACTGCACCTTGGCAGCACAATGGCATCAGGGCATCCCTGCACCAATGAAGAAAACTCCACGTACAGGCAGCCGCTATGCAGCTCTGACAGGCCAGGGGCTCGACATCAAGGCAGTCTTCCCCACGTCAGAGACCAGCCCCATCTTGTTCTCCAGCTCCCCTCCTGAGGTCATGCTGGAGAGTGAGGAGTTGTGAGCCATTTGCAAATAGAAGGCTGAAAGGAGAAAGATGATTTGAGCAGATTGTCATGTGATTTGTGTGATGCATTAGAAGCAATACACTGAGAACAAATAGCAAAAAGTGCTGTATTGTTTTAAAGCACATAGTGGGTTTGTCACCATTCCTATTTACTCTATTTAATTTATAAGTTTTATAAGTTAAGTTTCACATAAATGACAAATTTGCAAAGTCTTACTTCATGAGCCATCAGTGCAGTGGAATATTGTCTCTGACAGGTTTGAATGATTCACATTTGTCACGTTCTACGTCATATTTAGTTACGCTGGTGAGGCTGCTGTTGAATGTTGGTGATGTTCTTAATTGCTAGTCCTATACTCAAAGTGGTAATAGCACCACTTCTTTTTATTGAAAATCATATATACGTACCTGTACTGGTAGCATTAGTTTCTTTTAAGGTTTATATAAAAATTAATGTTTATTAATAATAGAAAAACATATTTAGAATAGACAGTCAAATGTCTGCTGATAGCAAGTTGAGATTCTCTTGTAACTAAATTATTTGTCAATCACTGGTTCACTTTTTTGCACCATGTTTTTTATGCGCATGCCAATGGATGATGGAAATTTACTGTAGATTGACTAAATAAAAAACACACTCTGTCTGCTCCAGTCCAACTAATATTACGCTGCCAGCTGACTTTAATTTAATAATTTCATAGTTGAAACACTGACAAACTTTCTGTGATTTCTTTTGTTTTTGAGGAGAGTGATCTTTGTACTGAGAAAACTCTGTCTCCTTAATTGCATCTGCAGCTCAGGATGTATTATCAGAGGAATGAGTAGGCTAAAAAGAACCACAAAAAAACAACCAAAAAACAACAAGACTGATAACACTTTGCTTTAGCAAATGACACTAACTTGATTCATTAATTAAATGATTGTAGTCAGTTTGAAAACATATTGAAGAAAGGTTTGAAAGCACATACTCAACTGATGTAAAGTTGCACACTGTAAAATAGTTTTGTTCTTCTCAGTTAATAAAGTTATTTTATTCAAATAAATAATGTTTGCTTTTTTGGAAAAAGAGGTTTTGCATGCACAGTGCATGCTCGTCTTCTTTTTCACTCCTCCATCCCACCTGATGATGTTTACCTCATGCTTGACATAAAAAATGATTTATAGTGGAATATTATACCCATTTAACTGGGTAGTTAAATATCTGCTGTCAGTACTGAGAGCTTGTTTTCACTGTACTGTAATCAGAGCCCTGTTAGCTTAAACTGGTGCCAAATTAAAAACAAATAGGAAAGCACAAAAGCCAATTAAGCATTGCTAATCAGTCCAATTAGACAGGAAGAAAGTTCAAACAGGCATAAAATTACATTCACCTTACGTGACCTAATTATACCCCGAGCCTCATCTGACCAGCTGCCAGACCTACTTGGTAAGTGGGTGGTGTTTGTGTAGCTAAGTGGTAAATATCTGAAGGCTTAAAAAAAGGTTTTATTTATTTAACATTTTGAAAGCTTTAATTTGGATTTCTACTTTCAATTATTACACTTGTAGGTCACTAGTACTGAATGCTGCAGTGTTTTAAATTATGTTTTACATTTTGCAGTGCAGTGCAATGTACCCAAATACTGCAGTATCAACATAATAACAGGAGTACTGCATTAAATGTCAATAGTCTACATATTTAGAACCAAAAGTATTAGCATACTTGCAATGTCTTTCTTTTAAAAGTTAACTTATTCACACTGTTAGTTCAAAGGTAATCCTGTAATGATAATGAGATTTGTACAGTCAAACAACAAATACAGAGAGAATCCTTATTTACACTTTCTCCTGGACTGAAACATACGCTTTGTGCCATAATCTCCATTTCTCCATAAGGAGATCGGGATTTATGAGAGTACAGGTTTCTGACAGAGCAGACGGGTCACTCCTCAATTGTGACATATGGCTTTTGACAGGGGGCATGTCTCAGACAAGCCAATCATGTGAGGGGCTACCAAAAAAAGAAAAAAAGACTGACGATAGGGAAGGGACAGGCCATGTCTCAGACAAGGCCCTCAGACAAGACAAGCAGCAGCTGGCAAACTACATCAATCTGTAATCAATGAACCAACTGGTAGATGGGATTATATGCCTAATTGCACAGCTAACCAGTCCATCTCAAAATGACCAGACAGCATCAGCTTGTGTGCATGACCCAGTACCAGAGATGGGTATTATTCTAGGCCTCCAACGGTGATTAATCATTCATAACCTGCCTCAAACCCACAGCCCCAAGCTTTGGGTTTGTCAATACACAGGCACAGGAGTTGCAAGTCGTTCCCGACAAAGGATGACAAAGATGACCCCAGAAATTGAAGCAGCAGAGGTGGGAGAAATATTCAGGGCTTTAACTAAAACTAACAATACCACGGTGTAAAAGTATTCCATTAAAAACTCAAGTATTACTTGTATTTAGGTAAGAAGTACATTTACATTTACAGTAACATGCATTATTATTATTATTATCATTGTTGTTGCTGCTGTTATTAATGGTTATATGGTAATTTAACTTTGTAACCAATCACGTCTGAACTAGTAAGTAGTGCGTGGCTAAATGTTTATAACAACAGTAGTTGTAAGTTGAAAAAAATACAATAAGTGTGAGTGTACTTCAGTAGTTTTTAATAAAATAAATCACAATCTCTGCACCTAAATTAAACTGCAACAGCAATTTCATGTGTGCAGCTGAGAGACCATCATTTGAATTCAGAGTAGAGCAGAAGCAGACTATGAAGTAGAGTAGTTTTTATGTGGATTTTGGGTGACAACTGTGTGTTTTGTGTGTGACTCACCCTCCTGAATTACAGAATTCTAGTGTTGGCAGATGGGAAGGACAGACAGACAAATTATTCTGTCTGTCTCATTTTCTCGGACCAATACACAGATCAATTATTTATTTCACATGTGGCTACATAAGAAAGATTAATGCATCCCACATACTGTGATTCATTAGGAGCTTTAAAAGTAATTTACCTTCAAGATATAAAGGAGAAGGTTTTCCTCGAGAATATTGTGTACCAGTCCACAAAAACTGCTCTCCAAAACCCCTGATGGTGCAGTAATCTGTACACCATCTTGGGCCATATTGTTTGAAAGTCATAATCCTCCGATGTGCTGTTAAAATCCCTCAGGTTAAAGACCACACTTACACTTCTGTTGCCTCAGGCTAATCTCAGATTATGGTTATTATCACATGGAGGCAAGTTACATGAGAAGTGAAAGGAGACTTTTGATGGTTTAAGTTAATAAAACCTCATGGATGTAAAGACAATGTGCTTCCATATTTAGTTAATAAATAAGATTATGAGATTATTACTCCCTATAGATAAATAGATATTTTAAAATTATTTAATTTATCAGTTTTATTATGTAATTGTGTGTGTTTTTTTTGTCTCTGTGTTTTCACTTACGTAAAAATTATAATCTTTTCTTTGACACTGTAGAGTGAATTCTAAATTAGATAAAAATAAGACACTGGCTCTAACCCTGGCCTATTTTTCCGTGTAAGCAGCAGTAGTATAAAGTAATTTTATTTATTTTTCTGATATCTGATGGTAATTATATTACATAATTTTGTCAATCTTCAGTTTAATTGGAAGCATAATTAAGAGCTTAGTTACTTTTGAAGTGAATTTTGCAGTGATGCTGCTATTGCTGGAAATGTATGTTTAACAGAAAAATATTAGCAATCTTAGCCTCTTAAAAGTTTGTTTGCACCATCAGCTGTGGTGAGTTTAGCTACCAGATGGTAGACTTTGGTGTTTGTGACACATGGCTCTGAGTGAAGCCACGGCCAGATAGCCCAGCCCAAGATAATTGGAATTTCATTAAGGTTTTATTGTGTGTGTGTGCACTGAGTGTGCATATATGTGCCTCAGTATGTGTGTGCGTGTGTGTGTGCTGAAAGTGGGTGTGGGTGTTTATGAATCTGCATGGGTGTGTTTCTCTGTGAGCAATATTGAGGATGGGGGGAGAGGGCAGGGACTCCACCTGCTGCCACCTGTTCATCTGCTCCAGCTTATAAAAGCTGCTCCTTCATTGTCTCCAGCATCACAGACACCTTGGACTCTTCAGGCTGTCCACTATCAGGAGTTAGAAGTTTCTGATAGTCAATGCAAAGTTTGGACACAGCTGGACTGTAACATAGAGGAAACCCTTGAGGAACCCCAAAGCTGACACTGGAAGCATCATAAAATCTGATAGGCCTTTCTGATCTGAGGTCAAACACTCGTTTGGTTCTTCACCTAAAAACCATGAAGTCCCGTCGATCAAGCTGCACCGACTCAGGATCAGAGTCCTCGGAACTGGACTCCAAGAGCCCAGAGAAGTATGAGACTGCCACGAGGCGACGGATGGCTGCCAATGCCAGAGAGAGGAAGAGGATGCAGGGTTTGAACACAGCCTTTGATCGTTTACGTAAAGTGGTCCCACAGTGGGGCCAGGACAAAAAACTGTCCAAGTATGAAACTTTGCAGATGGCGCTGAGCTACATCATGGCCCTCAACCGGATCCTGACAGACGCCAAGAGGCATAACACTTCTCACAGGCAGTGGCTGGAACTGCAGTTTGACTGCGTCCAGCCTGAAAACTACCCTTGCCTCATGAGGTACGACTCTGCGACTGGACAGGAGTACATCCACTCACCGTTCTCCTATCAGTATGACGGACATCAGGTCCACACATAAACTGCTGCCATTTGTAGATCATCAGTCATGTTGTTGGGTGTGAGTGACAATGTGAACATTTTCCTCCAGTCTAGGAGATAGTAAATACATATGTATTGCATTATTTTCTTTTTGTATTTATATAGTCTTTGTTTGACAATCAAAAAAACTTCTATTTCATTTTGAAGTCTTTGAAGTTATTTTGCTAGGAAACCCAGCAATGTTGAGCAGTTTTTTGTTCAAAGCATAGTAGCAACATTAAAATGACCATTAGATTGTACAGAAGATACAGGCAATGGTGTATTTTTTATTATGTATTTTAGTATGGCCCCAAAATGTTGTGCAATTTTCGATGGATTCTGAGAAAATCATTGTGGTCTCAACTGCATAATTGAACTCAATATGTAAATATTTTCTAAAAACATGTTTGTAGTGGTGAAAAATAGATGTTATTTTTTACACACAGACCTCTACTTTGTTGAATTATAGTTTTTGATCAAAAATTAAAAAATATTTTATATGAGAATTGCTCTTGTTGTTGTTTTCCCTATTCATAAGCTGATAATGATGGTGAAATATGGGATTATTAATGTTTATTTATATTGCAACTGATCCACAGTATCTAATTGCATTACATGCAGTACAGGTTGTAGTTCAGTAAGTTAGTAGTTAGTTTTAGTTTAATACAGTTTTTAACTATGCAAAACAATGTTTATACTAATTTTCTTTTTCATCATCAAAATATATTTAATATATAAACTTGACATAATCATACTTATTGTAAGAACAATATACAATAGTATATTTTACCTTGTTATTTTCTGATTTAAGAAATACATCTAATTAGAATGGCCTGGCATTTACACTCTTATAATCTCACATGTCTTCTTGTGCGGTAATAAAGCATGGGTTATCTCAGAGAACATGTCATTTACAGCACATTCTCTGTGTTCAGTTCTCAGTCACACAGCAGGAGTGATGGCAGGTCATGTCCATTGCGCTGCCTCACTCTGCACACTGGGGAATAAATCATCCTTTTGTCTAGAGCTCCTGTGTTCTGAGATAAGACACAGTTACGTCAATTGGAGAACCAATGGCCTTTTTGGGGATCATTTCTTTTCTCGCATTTTAAAATTTCCCATACATGCAACACTTTTTGGAGAAAAAGAAAAAGAAAACACATTTCTGCTACAGGATCTAAATCGAAGTAGAGATCCTATATGCCAGGATGCCATATGATCTGTGACCGTTCATTGTTGGAGCTACAGATTTAAATGGAAGCCGCTGAAAAGTGATTGTTACAGTTTGAATGGTGGCACAAGCCACAGCAGATTAAGGAAGCCGGTGAGCCAGATCCTGCCACGGCTTCAGCGAGGGAGTAGAAATTAAACTCTATTGTGTGTTAATGGCTGTGTATAATTGTTGTGTTCAGAGCCAGTGAAGCATGAACGCCCATAGCTGGACCCAAACTCTGCATTAAGTACAATACATCTACAGAAGTGCAACGTGCTATGAGGTGTCCAACTATTAACGCACTATATGTTATAAGCCTGCAGTGGATTTGGGTGGTAATATAAGGAATGTTTTTAAATAATCTGATATTCTACAGACTATTTCTATGCTATGGTCTGTTTGGTTTAATGACAGATAGCTGCATAAAATAATCATGAATAGATACAAAGAATTCATGATTCATTGGTATATCTGCTTAACTAAAACTGCTTAAATACACGTGATAAGTGTTGCAGGGGGCTTGTTGGTGCCAAACACTGATACAGCTGGTCTTCATGATTAATATGCCATGTTGAATATTTGCATACCTATTAAACACTTTCTGACAGTTGAGGCATCAAAAATGAATAGATGGCAGATTCAAATGCGTGAGACCATAAGTGACACGGCAATTATGCTCTTCAATAATTAAGTCACAAGTGGTAAACTGTTAGTGTCAAAATATAATTGCCATGTAATTTAATGATTTCCTCAATAGGAGTGCATTATTGAATGAGTTGTTAATCAATAGTGACAACAATGTGCTCAGCATGGAAGTAATTGAGAGGGCAAAGCAAATTTAAATGTCTATTCACTGATGAATTATTGATGTTCTCTTTACAGCAAATTAAGAAATGGGTATGTTATATTGTAGGAATCCCCACTACAGCAACTATAGATTTTTTTTATCCTATCAGCTGTTCAGTGCCTGTTTTAAAGAGGATTATTAGTGAGATGAAGCCAGTTAATCTCTAATTTTTTTTTGTTTTCTGATTACTGTATTTTTCCGAAATGTCTATTTTATGTACACCAAGCCATTAACAACACAACATACTGCTAGTGTGTTTTAACTGGGTCTCAAGACTACAAAAGCTCCAAGACCAGCAGCTCCTCCCTCAACAAAGCTTATGTCATCCACGCTTTATAGTCATCCCTCCAGCAGGTGTTCAAAAGCTTCGTTCACTGCTCTACTTCACTTTTCTTTCCAACCTAAACACCAGTGGTCCACAGAGAAGCAGACTATGAAGAGCCTGAACAACCGGGCTGACAGCCACCTGACTGGGCAGGTGGAGTGCGAGTTGGACAGCATGGGCAATGGGGCCTGGGTGAACCAGGGCTACTGTGGCTCTCCTCCACCCCTTCCCCGAGCTGTCAGCACCATCTACAACCCTCAGCCCCTTTACAAGGGCTCCACAGAGAGTATGTATAAACTGGACTCCCCTGGCCCATTCCACCATCCATCAGAGGCACCACGATCCACTGAGAAAAGCCTGGTGAAGAAGCAAAGAGGCTGTTGCTCTTTTATCAAAGGTAAGAACACATTCAGCCAAGTTTACCAATGTATTTCTGCTTTAAAGATAAAAATAAACAACTAGTTTCATGAGGATGCCACCTAGGCTAGCCTAAAATCTACTAGTATTATTATTCAGCATGCCCTTCTTAACCTAAAACTTCTGTGAATAAATAATTTAGGCCTGTTTACAGGACTTTATCTATAAAATTACATGCGTCAAATGACATAACTAGTCTCACACTGATGTTTCCTGTAGGGTTGTGGGGCACAACTTTGACCGAAAACACCTCAGACAACAGGGAGCTGTTTGTCAGAACAACGATACGGGAGTTAGTGGTCTATCTGGTGTTCCTGGTCGACATGTGCCTCTGTAAGTACCTAATCATACCTTCCAAATTTTTATGTTTATATTTATTTGCACTTATCTTACATATGGAATGTTTTTCTGACAACAACAAAAGTTGTTAATTAGTCTTACACTTTCTAAATACTTTCTTAAATTTTCTTTTCCATAAGGAAACCTGTTGACTTGTTGTGCAAGGCTAGAAATTATTATAAATTGACACTTTTCACAGACTAATTATCTGTAATGTCTGTAATGTGACGGATTGAGTAAAGACAATTCAAACGTATCTCTGTGTTTGGGTGAAATACATAATAATGTATTTTCAATAAAGTGAATAATTTTGCTTGGTGTTCATGTACCTTATGTCAACTATTTGTTTTTTGCTATGCACGTCACTTTGAAGCACTTAACATCTGGCAGGATGTTACTGTATAGGGGACTTCAAACTGTTGATTTATCATTAAAATCTCTCTCACTGCTTTAATGCCTACCACAAAGGCCCATCCCATTCCTTTCCTTGAAAGCCATTGTCCAGATGAGCATCAGGAGTGAAAGGGACATGAGCACTGCTCTCTTGCTTTTTGGCGATAAGAGCATTAGGCCTACCCCATTGTTGCTTTGTCTGGAGTAGATTTACATTGTTTGACAAGCTATTTGCGTCAGGCCAGCATGCTTTCTCTTCAAACAAATTATGGATCTGTTTGACTCATCTGTCCGATAATAAATAAATAAATGCAGGCAAACAAAATGAGACATTGCACTGCTAAATGGAGCAACATTTAGAGTTCTGCCTGAACAAGTTCAAATAGGAATTATCGCTTGATTTATAATCTGATTATGCTGTCTTTCAGTGACATACGGTATGACCAGCTCAAGCACTTACTATTACACCAACGCCATGACAAACCTGTTTGTGAATACAGCCAGCGCAAGTGGGGTTAGTTTTCTGTCCATTGGCAGCATTGCAGACTTCTGGACTGTGAGTTTTCCTCCATATTTACTTCTTCACCAGAGTAAGAGATAAAATATACAAAATCTTGTGTGTGCAATTCAAACTGCATCAACACCCTCTTTATATTAACAGTTTGCCCAGGGGCCATTACTGGATGGCCTCTACTGGACTACATGGTACAATAACCAGTCCATGGATCATGGTGACCAGTCCTTCATCTACTACGAGAACATGCTGCTGGGAGTGCCCAGAATCAGACAGATCAAGATCAAGAACAACTCCTGCATTATCCCCAAAGATTTCCAAGGTGAAATAGTGGGATGTTATGATGTTTACAATGAGAAGAAGGAGGATGACCTTAGCTTTGGTCTCATCAATGGCACTGCGTAAGCCACTTTCTGTTTCTGTTCCAGAGACACTGTTATAGACAAGAACTGCAGCACAGTTGAGTATTTGCTTTTGTGCCTCTGCAGCTGGACATACCACACAGAGAAAGCAATGAATGGCTCTTCTTACTGGGGCCTGCTGGCCACCTACAGTGGAGCAGGATACTATCAAGACCTGAGTCGGACCAAAGACGAGAGTGCCACCATTCTGGAAGAACTGATGGGCAACCTTTGGCTGAACCGAGGGACCAGAGCAGTTTTCATCGACTTCTCTGCTTACAATGCGAACATCAACATGTTCTGTGTTATCACGTAAAAAGCACATTTGACAATAGCATCATTTGCAGTCAGTACTGTTGGGTTGGTAATCTTCCATTGCTTGACTAAAGTTTTATTAACTGCTTTCAGGTTGGTAGTTGAATTCCCAGCTACTGGCGGAGCAATCTCTTCCTACCAAATCAGAACAGTCAAACTGATTCGCTACGTCACCCACTGGGATTTCTTTGTCCTTGGATGTGAGATGGTTTTCTGCTTATTCATCCTTTACTATATTGTGGAGGAGATTCTTGAGCTTCGAATACACAAGTTCACCTACTTCAAAAGCATCTGGAACATACTGGATATTGTTATTATAATGGTAAGAAAATGATATTCTTATTTGATTCAAACGTGCTTTTACCTAACTTAGCTTGGCCTCAAAAATGTCTAATATTTCTCCTTCCCAGCTTGCCATTGTTGCCATCATATTCAATATATTCCGGACTGTCAAAGTGGACAACTTGCTTGGTAATCTGCTGCATGACCCTGGTATCTATGCTGATTTTGAATTTCTGGCTTTCTGGCAAACACAGTACAACAACATGAATGCAGTGAACTTGTTCTTTGCATGGATCAAGGTACAAGACTGACATCTATCATTCCAACTCTTTGTAGCTCTGTAGTCATCAAAAATAATGAGTGTTTTCTTGTCCTTATAGATTTTCAAGTACATCAGTTTTAATAAGACCATGACTCAGCTGTCCTCCACACTGGGTCGATGTGCTAAAGACATTTTGGGATTCGCCGTTATGTTCTTCATTGTCTTCTTTGCTTATGCTCAACTTGGATATTTGCTCTTCGGGACAGTAGTTCAATCCTTCAGCACCTTTGCAAAGTGCATGTAAGAGGTGTTAGAAACAACATTCAACGGTAAAGATTTAGATAGGATGACTGATTCTCAGCCAATGAATTATTTTCCCATTTTTTCCCACAGTTCCACACAATTCAGGATTATTCTCGGAGACTTTAATTATGATGCCATTGACAGCGCTAACAGAGTTCTTGGGCCAATCTACTTTGTCACCTATGTGTTCTTTGTTTTCTTTGTTCTACTGGTAAGTTATTTTGCTATTTAAAATGCTTGATTTTAAAAGATTAACTCTAATCTCTTTAAATATGTGTTCTTCAGAACATGTTTCTTGCCATCATAAATGACACATATTCTGAAGTTAAGGAGGAGCTCTCATCCCAAAAGGATGATCTGCAGATTACTGACATCATCAAACAGGTAAATGCTATCAAATTAATGTAAAATACATGGGGATACAGTTTTATTTAAGTAACAAACTAAATGTTTTTGTAATTCAGAGCTATATGAAGACATTTATGAAGCTAAAACTTAAAAAGGAGAAAATATCAGATGTGCAGAAGGCGCTACAGTCTGGATCTGGAGAAATTGAATTCAAGGACTTCAGAGAAACTCTGAAAGGGTAAGTGAAGATCTGTCAAAAACGAAGAACAAATGCTGACTGTAGTATTAAACGTAACCCTCGCTATTCTTTTGATCTCGTAGGATGGGACATGCTGATGAAGAAATTTCTGCAGCCTTCTCACAGTTTGACTGTGACAAGAACCAAATTCTAGACAAAGACGAACAAGAGAGGATGATACAAGAGCTAGAGGAAAAGAGGGTTTGTAGAAGTCTATATGGTAATATATAAAGGAATGAAAGTGTCATAACTCATTGTCATATTCACATACAGCTGTGCTTGAAAATTTCTACTATGGTCTCATCCTTTAAGAAAAGATTCTTCCAATAGCCTTCTGCTTTATCTACATGATCTTCAGCAAACTACAGCGTTTCCCATAATGCTTTAGTCTCTTTTGTTTGATTGGGTCACCTTTAGTTTTAGAATGTTTTAGGCAAAATGTAATTAGAAACCTTCAAACACCTCTGTCTTGTTTTATTACTTTTTGACAAGACTTAATTTCAGCTTCTTCAACAAGAAGCTGAACTAAACATATGCATGCAAAGACAGCTGTATTTTCATGACAGTTTTTCCATGCTTTTTTTGTCAGAATGCCCTCAGTGCTGAAATCAATGATCTTGGAATGAATTATGGGAAAGAATTACTGGAGAAGCCTCCTGTAATCTCTAATGAGCAGAACAACTCCAGTCAAACCACTGTGGATTGGGAACAGTTTCTAAGGTGGAAGAAGTTTTTATGTTTAACTTATGAAATACGATGGAAAAACCATGTTTTTAAATGAAAAACTGATTTACCTTTCTCCCACTACAAAAGTCTGACCAGAAAGGTTGGCCATCTGGAAAGCTCCGTGGCAGGCATCACATCCAGGATTGAGCTGATCGTGGAGAAACTGGGATTACAAAACAAAGCTAAAGGAAATGAAACGGTAGGGAATCCAATAATTATGTGAGTATGGAAATAGGTCAAATGTTTATTGAAACCTCACTGTATACGTCAAATGCTTTTTATTTTAATGAAGGACTAATCAGCTAGTATAGCTTCAAGATGTTAAGGCATAACAGATAATGGGAGGACACTATACTGAAGCTTTGTAACATTGTTTACAAAGCTGTAAAATAATATGAGGGAAACAGAAAACATTTTGTACTTAGGATTCCTGTACAATACTTTCTTGGGTAATTACAAAATATTTTATTTGCAATTATCCATTTTCAGAGCGCTGAAACTGCCTCAGATAGGAGTGTCCTGGTTTGTGTGGACAGAGGGCCAAAGGCTGAGATGTCATCCACTAGACCAGCACTTCACATGGATTCCACATTTGACTGTCGTATGTGATAAACCTCTGAGAAACAGGATTCTGTTATCTGGAAGTCAGCGGGTCACTCAAACAATAATGAATGCTTCACAACTTCCCATGTTCAAAGTAAAGGTTCTTCAAGGTGTTCAGACAATAAACTGACAGTATGCTTTACTACATTTAGTAGTCACTAATACCAAAATATGTTTAGATTGTATAAACACATTATGAAATTCTTTGCTTATGAGGTGATCGTACTAGTGCTGATTTAATAAACTAGCAACAACTTAAATTCAGGTAACTATATAAGACTATTTTATGCTGTAGATGACACTGGAGTCTAAATATACATATTAGTGTAATATAAATGTAATTCAAAAGTAGGTTAGCAAAATAAAGTTATGCTAAAATTTTGTTATTTTAGGCAGGGCTAATGTCATTTAGTTAATGCTTTCTTTGTGTGTTCTTTGAGTGTTCAAGTTCTATTATAGTTGCTCTATATGTACTGATCTCGTTGAAATATATTCAAAAGAAATTCTTTACATTTATATGTAATGAATAATATAATATGCAGTGTGTTATTAAGCCAAATTTCCATTAAAAACAAAATAACTGGTGTTTTATCCCAGTCAACTGGATGTTGTCATTACTCAGGTTTCATACTTTCCATCATTACTGCAAACGTAAAGGGTGAAAGATTTTGGAGGAAATGTATAGTAAATACATGCTGTCTGGTGTATTCAACATTCAGAATAATTGTTAAATATGTAATTTGCTGCGTCTGGTCGAATTATTGAGAAGACATGATTAAATTACAGTGAATTTATGCTTTGCTGTCACAATGTCTGTGTAAAGCACATTTTATCATCTAATAAATGTATTAAGCGACCAGGTTCAAACCTCTCCTTATTTGAAGTGAAGTACAAGTTTTTCCATTAAATGAAAATGAATGAATTCTTTATTTTTAAACATCACCTCTGTTGCTCAACCTGTATTACTGTCATAACAGCCAATTGCCATTACATTCAACATTTTAAACAACAAATATTGTACAATGTTGTAAGCGTGCAGTTCAAGCTGAAACATCTGCTTCCTGTTACATCCTTAAATTGGCACACAAACTTAAAATTAGAGAAATCGTTACTGGAAAAAAGTGTGATATACAATGGAGCCTTTGTAAATAACACAGTTTGAGATTACCAACAAATCAATTAAGGCTCTCATGTTTCACAAAGGTTCATGGTCAAGGTTTATATTTACACTCTCAGCCATGACTCTGTTTTGTTACACCCCACCCACCCCCAGCAGGTTATAAACAGAGAAAAACATTATCCAGTCTGCTGCCTAGTACTAATTATCTTACAAGGAGTGTTGATACACTGTACAGAATGGCAAATATGCAAATAAAATCCAACATTTTTGAAGCACAACATCTTTGAGAAATCCCTGTTGCAATTTGCCAGTGATTTATATATATATATATATATATATATGAAAATCTTCTGTAAATACTAGCGGTGCACTGAAGGGCTTTCTGGCCTAGTTTGCTGAGACGTACTTGACAAACCTTGTATTTTATGTGGAATTAACACAAAATTAAACCATCCCAATTGACAATAAGCCTAAAACATTGGTTTGTCTTTACAAAAGTGAGTGATTAAAACACAATATTCTGAATGGCATGAAACATGATGAATACAGTTAGAGGCTGGGTTTTGTGCTAAATTAAGTCTCTTCACAAAAACTCCCACAGCCGTTAGAAAGAAAGTATAAATTAACTGAAGTCAACAAGAGGAAGGAAGAAATTATTTAAGATTCAATATTCCTCTAGGAAACCAGCCCCAGAATCAGTGCACAGTCAGCTACCTTTGGGGGTTAAGTCTTTACAATATTTCCTTTATACACTTACCATGTGCTACAGCCTTTCCTTTGAAACACAGGGTTATAAATTAATCCAAACTAGGCTACATTAATGTATAAACTATAATCCATCAAAAGTCTGCAAACAACATGCAGGTCACTCAAATAAAAACATGAAAAACCTAATACATGTCTGCTTCCAAAGCTGTCTAGGTGAAATTTCCTTTGTACACAAAATTTACCCAAGAGGTACCACCCCACGTTGAAATCTCTGTTAAAGCCACAAGTGTTTATACAAATTGTTTCTTCATTTATACTGAAAGGGTTCACTATCACACCAGGGCCTCTATTCACAAAGCTTTTTTCATCAATATATCAAAACTTGACTGAAATTCCAACTATGAGCTGAAGCTAAATCCAGACCAGCTTTCAGCAGGTTGGTTGATTCTTGTGGCACAGTGCACTTTATAGCAATTCATGGTGACCGATTATATTCATTTGATCTGTGCAACACGGCCATTACTGTATGCCATTTTAAAAAGTTACCTAAGTTACAAGAATTTATTTAATCACTGTATGAAGCCCCAGCATTTGCGAAGTAAATAAACATTTTGATAAGTCTGTAATTTTCTCAGAAATATAAAAAAACATTGGCAATCTGAGAGCAGATATCGCTATAATTAGATAATTTCAAATTAATGGTACAACGTTTCTAAGGATTTTAGTCTTTGTCATGCTCCAGTGAGCTTCTGGAGTAAACGGATGGCTTGTAGTAAGTGTGCTTTTAGCTTTACAAAATTGTTATTGTACATGTTTGCTCATATTTTGGATGTTAGAGGGTAACCACCTGAAGAACCACACTGACTTTTTAATATTGTGTAATGAGAGTAAAGGAATCTGATAGATACATTTTCAGTAACCATGCTAATGCTGCAAATCCTCTTGTCACATTCTAGATAATGTTTTTCATAGGGCCAAACATTCACTTGGTTCGTATGTCCTTCAACCTCTACTTGACAGACAAAGTTGGTTTGGCTTTACTTCAGAAGCCCAAGAGCACTTTTCCATAACAGAAGTATGAATTATTGTCAAATGATCTCTTAATAAGTGAAATGAACACTCTCATTTAAAAAATAGTTGTCTGGTTGTTTAGGAACAACTATTGGCTACAAAGGCTTTGTGAATGTTGCCCTGTCCTTCTTTTTCTTTCTTTCTTTTTGTCATTTTTATTTTTTTAAACCACTGCAGCTGTCTAGATGAACAAGTGTTGTGTGGTCTAAAAGGGCTCCCAAAATCCCCTTGGTATAACACTTAGTTTAGGGCCAGCTCACTGTGTTTGATAGCCAGCCATGCTGTAGTTGGCCAGGTTGGACATGACTGGACCGGGTGCAGCTGCAGCCTGGCCTGATGGAGATCCAAAGCCTCCCATCCAGGCTGGTGACTGGGACTGCCTGCAAAGATCCATCACATACATAATAAGTGTGACTGTTGTGACCGTGTACAGAGATTGGCTGTGTTGTTAAATAAACCAAAGCTCACTAAGCTGGAGGAAACGATTTACAGCTTTATCATAGAGACAGTGTTCTAGAGACAAGTTAGCATCCATCAAAATTCAGAGACAGTTAGTGACAGATATAAACCTATTGACATTTAACAGTCTAGTCCAAGAAAAGGTTTATTATGTGTTCACTGAAAATATACTACAAGGTAAAACTCACTCTACGCCAAATCCTTGCTGGTTCCACGTCTGGCCATACATGTTGTAGGAGGGAACTTGCCACCCATTGGCCACATACTGCCCATACTGTTGCTGTGGATTCCCATAGAGCTGGTTCCACTGTCCCCACTGACTGTACTCAACCTGAGTGACACCGGCAAAGAGAAAATGGTCCCAATAGACATTACCTCTATGCACAATCAGAATCAAATAATATTACAAAATACTGTACAAAGTATCATACCTTTTTAAAAGATAACATTATATATTTCATATACTACTGAATGGCATATTTTAGTGTTTTGTTTCAGTCTGCTAACATATCTTGGGATTTGTAAGTAAGTTTCAATTAGATTTGTTGTTTAGGAAGTGTTATTATGACCATATATACTGTATATTTATTTGTTAGTCTCTTTATTCTAATACAACTTGAAAATATATAAAATATGTTTTAAAAAGTGTGATCTCTGTAGCGGTATCTGAAGAGGTTAAGGACAAAAAAAGGAGTGTAGTGTCAAAATCAGGTGTGATGTTTCTCAGAGTTTTTTCTTTGAGACACTGGAAGAAGTTCAGCAAGGATGTGACTCAAAATCTGGCAGCTTCATCTGAATGACAAGTTGATCCTTCCATAACCCGAAACAAAACTGATCAGGAATGGAAATCAACTTTTGTGTTTCTAGTTGTTTTAATGTAAAAACTGAGAAATAAACATATATGGCCACCATAGCATTGCTGAAAAACTAATCCAATAGTGGCCTAAGACTTCTGTACAGAACTGCATGTTTAATAGTTTTCGCTAGAAAACAAAAGCAAGACTCCGCTAATAGCATTAATCCAAGAGTGTTGCCTTGGATTATGAGTTAAGACATTAATCACTGACTCCCACGTTCCCTGTCCTAGGCTGACTGGAGGTCATGCCTGTCATGCATTTCTTCCCATCTCTCCCTTTATTTCTTGTCAACTGTACATCGTCATCTCAAGTAAAAGAATAAAAATGCCCATAATTTAAAAAAGCTCTCCCTACCTGCTGTGGATTTTTTGCCATGTCGGGAGATTCTTTTCCCCAGAAGCATTTCACTACGTGCCCTTCAATCACAGTACCATTCACTGAAACAATGGCATGGGCAGCACTGTCATGGGAGGAAAACCTTAAAAAGAAAACAGACATTAGTAAACACATTTATCAAGCAGAATTAAGGCAATTCAGAACTGAGCTAGGTAATTCTTCATCGAGATGAAGACAAACATATTAGGAAAAAAACATAAAAAATGAGTCAGGTATTAACAGACTTGTCTTTGGGTCATGCAAAGTGTTTGGTTGACATCTAGGGGCCAAATGCTGCAATGGACTGAGCCAATACCTGATGAAAGAGTATCCTTTCTCTGGGAACACTCGGATTTCCATTATTTGACCAAAAGGTGTGAAGGTCTGTCGCATTAGATGTTCTATAAGAAGAAGACAGAAGTTGTTTATGTGGCAAATCTATTTGAGGACAGTGTGTGGTAGCTAATAAGACAACAATGGCATCTTTTGAGGAGATGACACTTGCCTGATAGTCCTGATTGGATCCCCCCACAATACACTGTACAGTTCTGTGGACTGGACTGACTCACTACGTCATCAAACCTCAGCTGCTTTGAGCCATCTGACATACAAACAAAAATTTGAAAATAAATGTTCCAACTTTTACACAACAAGTTTAATCAAGCTTTAGTCATAGTAGTAGTAGTAGTAATGTCATCTGTGACAAAAAGAAATACACTCCTTTTCCCACTAAAAAGTCAGGTCTGGTAAGGTGTGGTCTGTAAAGTAAAAAATTACATACATCATACATGTGATCTTTATGTTTAAATTGTCTACTTTTGTACCCAATTAATCTACAATAAGAATAATAAAATTGTTGAACTGTCAAAAAAAATCTAACAGGAATGAGGATAATGCTGATCACAGTAAGGACCTATCTAATCTGTCTGAGGGACTGAACTAATCATCCAAAATAAGTGATTAAACCTATGTGAGTATTCAGCGGGTAGGGTGGGTAGTTGGTTACGGCCTCTGAAACTTACTCTCCTGGGCACTCTTTGGAGCTGGTGGTTTACGTGTTGCCCAGTTGGTCCTGATTTGGCGTCCTCCAAGCCACTGCCCCCCCATGTTAATGATGGCATTCTCTGCATCCTATAAATCCAAATAAAAGACAGTTATAATTCTAAAATTTGTTGAACTGTCAGGTTTATTAGTGGCCATTACTCAGTTCTCAAAATGAATGTTTTTACTGTAAGTAGAAAATTGTGGTGGTAAACAGAAAATTATCTAACATTAGATGAATTAAGTTGTTATGACTAAGGATTTAAATAAGATTAATTCTATTTTAACTTCTATAAATGTTTTAAAGTAGGATAGTAAACAGAAAATAGAAATAACCTTCAGTCTGTGTTCTTGCACTGGAGCCTTACCAGTTTGTTGTAGAAGGACACAAATCCATACCCCTTTGATTTGCCTGTCGTCATGTCCTTTACAACACGTGCATCCCTGGAAGGAAACGTTAGAACAACTTCAGTGCATTTTTTAGCTTAAACATTTCAAACTAAAAGGAACCACGCAAAACACACTGAAATCTGAATCCTCTTTCTGAATACTTTGTCCTACATTAAGGTATACTAGCTACATGACCTTGTACTGAGCACTGACTCGAAATACGTCAAAGCAACACAAACAAAAAAAACTGTACAAATACATGCAGCTTACAGTAGTGTTTTAAATATTTTCAGATGTATTAATGGATCCTTGACACTAGAGCACCACTTTTTGTTCACTCTTCTCAACAGTAGACTACTGATTTAAATTCACAAAGGAACAGATTATATGGGTTACCATGCATTTGTTAAAATCTGCTGTTGGTGCTCTTCCTACAAATAGAAATATATAAAAAAAAATCAAAAGAGAAAAAAGGAATTAAAAGGCATACATGGCCTGTTAACAGATTTCTTTATTTTTCCTGGACAATTCTTTACCACCAATATGGAGTATGGGGAGCTGCAAATTTTGAGAAATTGACATTTTCAGAAATTTTGGAAGAGGACCATTACACTACAAACAACACTATGCAAAACAAGATTAGACAATTTTTACATAGAGGAACACACTGAGTATTGGAATTTGCTAATTTAAGCTAGATCATGTTAATACATATCTACAAATAAAGACATATGGAAAGAATGGAATAAATAGAGAAAAAAACTACATCTGAGTCTCCAGAGTGCACAGTTCCTTGCTGTTAGCCTTCAAGCTCCTTTCCAATCCTATGAGCATTTCTGTAAAATAACCAAAGTGCTATTACTTCACTGAGACGCACAACTAAAAGCTGTTCAGGTTCATACACACATCCTACAGTTTGGTGACATAATGTACAGTTTACTTACCACACCTAAAATATAAAAAATAACACACAACACACACACAAAAACATAGGCTAAAAGCTGAAGCATCAGTTATAAAACCAAATACACATTGCACAAATTACAAGCAAATAACCACAATAAAGTACTTGATTTAACACTAAATGACTGTTCAAATTGCTTATAATAATAATAATAATAATGATGTTTAAAAACAAAGAACTACGTATAATTGTAAAAGGTTCCGTCTATTCTTTTTGCTTCCACATGACGCTCAAACGTGTTTTGTGCCATCATCAACTATGTTTACATGCACATAATATAAATGTGAAGCTGTTCTTCTGAACACTAAGTGGCCCTGTTGACATCTGACATGTTGGCCAGTTCTCTGGCCAGACTTGAACTGGGAAGGTGTCAGTTCATGGTCGACCCCTTGACCCCTAGGATATTAAGCCAATATTTTAATACCAACACAAGGGAAACGGTCAGAGATCAGATGTAGCTGTAAACTGTCGAGGAGGAGCAAAAACTTCAGATTGTCACCCTTTTCAACCACTGTTTGAAGTCATGAAAATAACCCAGATCTTTCAAATCTAAATTTTACAACATGTGTGGACTTTCACATTTTTTATTTAAAGTTAGTCAGTACCCATGTTAGATGCATGTAAACATGGTCAGAGGTGGTTGTTTCAGGGATAAGCTTACAGAAGTTTATAAAGAAGTACCTTAATACTGCTTAACTTTAATCAATATGCGTGCATTTTACCTCTAAAAATCATACTACATATAAAAAGAAATGTTCTTTTAAAGTGAAAACTTACGAGATTTTCCCAAAAGGTGCAAATGCAGCCTTGACATCCTCAGTGGTAATCTCAGGGCTCAAATCACCCACAAAAACATGGAAGTGATCTAGAATGACAAAAGAGACAAAAAAAGGAAGGAAAACATTTACTAATCTCTGGGAAACTCTGATTTCAACAGGTTACAAAACTAATAGATACTTACTGGACGTGTCTTTCTTCTGGCTACTTGGAGTGGTAGCCCAATTTACTTTAACCTCCTGAAAGCAGAGAGTTCAGAAAGCATTTAAAGTTATGACACAGAACTACAGAAAAAAGACATTTTCTACATGTGAAACAAGAATGACTAGGGGATTCTGAAGAAAATGGCTAACCTTGCTTTTAATTTTAGATCGGTCAAGTAGACCTACCTTTCCTAATATCTTCCTCCCATTCATGGCTGCAAGGGCTGCAGCAGCATCCCTGTGTTCAAAGAACTCCACAAAGCAATATGGGTCGTTGCTTGTATGCTACAAGGGACAAGGTGAAACATAGTTCAAAAGGCCGTATGAAACAAGTGTCTATTTCCATCGTATTCATATTTCAAAACAACGAAGCCAATTTTCTATCACTGAAGGCCCACAATTAAAATCACTGTTTTAAAGAAAACATGGTCACAAAGAAAACACACCCGTGTTGTGAATGTCTGAGTAAGTAAAAGGAAAGACACACAGGAAGATAAAATCTTGGCTGCTTACCTCTGTGATCATTTTACAACTTTTGCAAGACCCTATCTGAGTAAAGAGCTGCAGAATCAAAATTTCCGTGACATCTCTGGAAAGGTTTCCCACATACCTGGACGGAAAATAAAAAGGTGATTTTTGTGAAAGCTGTTACTATTTTCTCAAAGTAACGATGAAGTGTTACAGATAGCGAAGCTTATTCTGAAAAGCTTGTACACATACTTACTTCGGGTATTATGTTACCTTATAGCTATTGACGGTGAGTTATTAATGTCACGTTATTTACATTGCCCAAACCGAATTGACGCTACAAGCTGGTCGCACGCAACAGCTAACTTTAGACAGTTGACACTTATCTTACAAATTTCACAAACATATGGAATACAGACTAATATTTATTTTACCTGAAGTTAACTAACGTGATGTCAATTAAATATAAAATATTTAACACGGTATGTTATATGGTTACCAGGTTTCTAAATGCAGTGGGTAGCTAAGTTAGCCACCGGTTTCAAACGTCAGCGAGGCTAATGCTATTTAACGACACGATTGAGACGCATAAAATTACTTACAGGGTTCTGGGGTGGCTTTCGTCATCCATGTCCGGTACCGACAGTCACCAGGGCAGAAAACGTTAGTTACTAGTTAGTTATCTAACGTTAACCGACTCTGGAGTACGCTGTTGACTACTACACTTAGCTAACTAGCTTAAGGCTCCGAAGCTAGCGTTAGCGAACCGGGCGCCAGGGGCATACGTCACGCTGAGAGTCCAGAGAGCGTGCGTGCGTGTGAAGAGAACATAACACCGGTGTGTTTGTGTGAGGCAACAACAACATGCTCACAGTTTCAGTTGTGGAAATTATATACTTATTATATGATAGCTATGTTTCTCCATGTTAATAACCACCATTGTGATGAACATATTAAGTATTTGGTTTTATCACATTTGGCAAAGTCTGAAAGTATTTTAGTGGAATGAAAGGGTAGGCTTGTTTTGATGAGCGGCGTTGAGCGGTCACAGTGGCTGGAACCCCGGGGACCTTTCTGAAATCTGAGCTCAGGTGTGCGTGAGGGCTCCAGTGTGAGCACATTGCACATTCATGATTTGACTAACAAATTCTGGTTTACAACAGTGTTATCGTAACTGTACAAGTGGTGTATTAAAATGTACCTAACGCTGAAGAATATATGCATGTCATTAGAAAAAGGAAAAAAATGGTGACACCTGTTGGAGCATCTATTGAAAGCATGTATAGCTGTCTCCCACAGTGTCTCTTTTGATACTTACACTGGGGGGCTCCAATATTGTATACACAGTGTAGCTTTAACGAGTTTTTATCAGGTGCTTTTATTGTGAAGACATTTTATTAAAGGGCCAACATGTGTGATTTATTCTGTGTTGATATAAAATTATCTAAAATATCTCAAATCTAAATATCTAAAAACTTTTTCTTCTGTCACATTTCCCATCAAGCGTTAGTTTTTCATATTTGGACTGAATAACACTTGGTGAGTGATATGTGGTTACCAGATTCTGTCAGCACTGGTTGCTGTGCAAAAGGCAGAGATGCCCCTTAGTCCTGACATGCAAATATAATTGAAGCATGTCACAACATAATCTGGAAATAGAGTCATCACTGAATGAAGATGCTGATTATTTTCAGTGTGATTTATCACTGGTTTAATGAGTCCAGTGACTTGAAGTGTCAATTATTTTAGCACACAAGACTAAACAATGTAGAGCTGACTGGAACCTTTCCTCCTAGCTAAAAAATACACAATTAGACATGTGTGTCAGTAAACACATCTGGATACAAGTGATCATTCTTTTTTTTTCCCTCCTCTATTGTGTCATACAACTTAATATTCTCTCTCAAATAAAAAAAAATGTTTATGGTCCTGACCATCTACAAACTCCTGTATGTGATAATTCCGTAAAATGATATTTATGCTGTTCATGCTTATAAACCCGCGCTGTGTTACACAACTTTTGCTGTTGTTAATATTCTGCATATGGTCAGATTCCTGCTAAGTGAGGATTCATTTGATTTTACTAGCATTTCAGTTGTAGTGTGAGATTGAACTGGCCCAGTCCTGTGATTAAGGAAGGATCTGTCATTAGAGGTGTCACTGTGCCCACACTCTATCACACCACCACAGTTACATAATTGTGTACCAAATAATAGCAAACCCAGACTGAGTTTCCTTGGACAAGATTGATCATGTGGGAGTCTGAGTACATCTATTTGAGGAGCCCTTTTGCGATGAAAAAGCTTGGGATTCCCTCGTCTAATAAACAGAAAAGTGTTCATCACAGAGCAGAGGTTACTGGGGAGGGGGAGAGTGAAGATTTCCCTGTGTCAACAGGAGAGGAGAGACTATCACTATCTCCACAGCTGCACCAAAAATCCTCTGGAGTGGGACTCCCTTGAGGGGGGGGGGTGAAATGCAGAGCAGAGGTTTAGTTTGTGTTTATGCTGGGATATGCAGGGGGGGGGGGTCTGCAGCATAACACGTCTGAGAACCCATGCCACCGTATCCAGCGCTGTCCGCCCCCAACATTAGCCCTGCTATTTCGAGAAACTTCCAGCCCACTTTTCCACGTCACTTGAAGGAATCTTTAAAGCGTCCGTCGCCTGTATAAAATGTCTCAGTACTCGACAGCCAGCAACGTGAGCGGCATGAAGACACAGTCGCCGACAATGACAATGGCAAATAATGACAACGACCCTCTCCCGCTCGGATGGGAAGTCAAAATTGACCCTCACACCGGTTGGCCCTTCTTTGTGGATCACAACAACCGCACGACAACCTGGAATGACCCGCGACACGACTCGAAAAAGGTAACAGAGCGGCGGGGTAAAAGTTGGCTCATGGCCGTGAGCGGCAACTCTCCGGCGGCTTGTTTAGCTTCGAGCTGCGTCGGGTTTTTCTATTTTTTATTTTACAGTCGCTCCTCGGTGTGGTGCGCGGCGAGAGCAGCAGAAGCGCCGCGCTACATCACTGTTATATTAATCTTGTTGACTATAGGCCTTGTTTGGCACCGCCACCTCCCCCTCACAGACAGCTCAGAAGCTTATTATAACGGGTGATCAACTCCGTTATGCTCCCGTGTCATGATCTAACAGCATTATTACTCGGTGACTCACCCTGCAGTATGTAAAGGCTTCTTGTGATGAGCGTCCACTATTTTAATAACGCGTCTTTAATGGCAGAAAAGACACTGCGACGTCCAGCTCGTATTAAACTTTTTCCCTTACATGGATCGAGGCAGGTCCGGTTCACCTCGGCCTGTGGTGTGTACTGAATGATCGAGGCGCTGCTTTGTCATGTTCGGCTGCATTTAATACATGTTGTGAAAACGTCGAGGTCTGCAGAGAAAACCCGTGGGCTGAAGTGAGCTCCACAGGCTGCCAGCTGGTAATCTTTCGTCTCAGGGAGAGACACCGTTGTCCAAAGTTAGTGTCCCGAAGAATCTGCTAGAAAGACACAGCTGTCAGGGGATAAAATTGGTGCAGTAGTGCTGGCAGTGTGTGGTGTCCCGTACAGAAATGGCAGAGGGCAAAAGGTCGTTCATAGCTACTTTATAACTTTTGCATTAGAGGAAAAATGCCAGTGGCTTATATATTAATGCAGTTTTTATTTTGTAAGCTTCTGTATTTGTTTATGTGCTGGAGGTAAACTTTGATCACTTCTCACATGTATCATTGACAGAAGGCTGAACTATCAGTAGACCTGTTGCTTGTACCCCACCAGAGCTGTTAGTAGCAAGTGTCTATAGTTGTTTAATGGAAATTTGCAACATGATTCCTCATTATCTGAAATCCTTCGCTATGTTGACGGTGCAGCTGTTGTACTTATACAGTTTTTATTTTCCTGCAACATTAAGCCCAAATAAGAACTTACTTGTTCTGTTATTATTTTTTTTGTATTGTTTGATTACAAATGTCTTCTGGGATTATCAATGTTCTCTTTCATAAGACTAAACCAGAATAGGTGTGGTCAAAGTTGACTGACTCAGGCAAGAAATTCACCTGTTTATCGTAATGCATGAAAAGTGTATTCAAATAATTCAAATCTTGGCTCTTTCTTCCTCGTGGAAGTTGTGAAGCAGCACATCGTAAAGAGTTCTCTCTTTTTCTTTTTCTCTCTCTCTCTACAACATAATGACAATTAGCTAATAACATGTTAGTTTAGAGGGTGTGCCAAACTATTGTATGCAAGTCTGGAAATTAAGACAGATGACGTCAATCTGATTGTGAAGCCAAATATCAAACACTAACACAGCAGCTGCCTGACTGCACCAAAGTCAGTGTTAATCAGAAGTTATTTTCGTTTGTCAAATCCTCAAAGAGGTAATACTTTTGGTATCACCCTGTGGATATGTCACATTTAAACCTTTGCAATTATCTATACTGTTTGCTCTCAGTCCTTTTTTTCTAAAGACCAGGAATATTTTCCCCCAGTTTTTGAAAGTCATGTCATATATATATATTATTTATCTGTATATATTATAATATCTGTAGTACGTTTTTGCAGTCATATTCAGCTCTTATATATCTTATCTTATATTTTAGGAGTAAATAACTTAATTTAATAGATGAAAATAATGTTATTTGTTTTCCTCAACTATAAGCAAGAGAAGCTTTTTTTAAAAATACTTACAAAAAGCTTAGGCATAATAATGTTGACCAGATTTGTAGTGATTGCTGTAAATGACAAGATAATACTCATTAGTAACATAGATTAATCACTTTAATATAAGTTTCTTAAAACAATGTTCATGTAAAGTTATTATAAGTATATAGAGTATTTGTATTTAGTTGCTCTTCTTTGCTGGATTTTGCAATGTAAATAAATGACTAGATTCAATAGTGAAATGTATAATTAGTTGTGATATCACCCTGTAAATATATCTCTGTTCTACTGGCTGTGTTTCAGGTCAGAGAAGTGTCAGCAAATGGACCTAACATACCACCAGAACCGTGCCCTCAGGAAGCACAGAAGATGTTTGTGAGGGAAATGAAGCACCCCATTCTACGTCCAGGTTACGTCCCTATCCCAGTATTCCATGAGGGCGCAGAGCTGAGACAGCAGCAACATCCATGTTATTCATACATCCAGCCATCCACTGCACAGACTATCCGGACAGACGGGCGGACACCTTCCCCAACGCCAGGGCTCCACTGCAGGCCTAGATCACCTTTACATGGACCTTCAGACAGCTGCCCCACTGAGCCTGTGAAGGTCAGCTCACCTGTTTCACAAACAGCAGAGGTAGGACATGATTAAATACTGTATGATCTGTACACTGAGTTTCCAGATTGAAAAAAGTCCAGTTAATTTATTTTCGCTGCTTCAATTTGATCTTCCATTGTTAAGGTTTATACTGCCCCACATCACCAACCCTCGCGGCCCAGCAGCACTGGTCTTCAAGCAGGTTACATCCCTATCCCTGTGATCCATGAGGGTGGAGGAGGCCAAACACAAGCACAGCCTCAGTTAAATCCTTCCGTGTACTCTCAGCGTGTCCCCTACCCAGAGCACCAGCAGCCTTTCCATCGCCTTCAGGCAGACGAATGGCCTGGCTACTCTGCAGCAATGCAGCCTCCCAGAGAAAGGGCTTCTCCAATACTGTATCCACAGCATCGCGATACTGCCTCTGTTCACCTCCCACCTCATATTAAAAGCCAGTCACCTCTTATAACACAGGTGCTGGGAGAAAGACCACAGGTAATTTTACCTTCTCTTAGCATTTTCTTTATGTCCACAAATGTTTGATTTTCATGTCAGAATGTGTTGACTTAGATTGTGACACATCCTGATGATTTGTTTTTCATTTCTAAGGCTCAGCAACATGTCCTCACAAGAGACCTGCCCCAGAAAATGGAGCAGGAGCAACAAAGCATGCAGCAGAAACCTGAAATCACGCAGCTCCCCGAGCCGTTGCACACAGAAGCTGACGTCCCAAAGTCTCCACAACCTCAACATTTCCAACAGCCTCCACCGCAGCAACCTCAGCATTACCAGCAGCAACAGCAGTTCCAGCAGCCACCACCTCTGACATCGCCACAGTCTCAGCAGCCTGAACAGTTAATGCAGCCGCAGCAACAGTTCCAGCAGCCCCAGAAACCAGAGCAACCACAACAACATACATCAGATATCACAGTTCAAATACCTCCAAAACCAGAGGGCCAGGACGTGACTGCTCTTTCTCCCGAGGTCCCACCTGCTAAGGTAGAGCATGAACAAGCCTCTCAGTGCCCAGTCCATCCAGGCTTGACGAAGGTACAGCAGATAGTCGAGAGGGTGGCTAAACTGGAGCAGGAGGTGAGATGTTTCAATGGAAAGAAGAATGATAAGAAATACTTGTTACTGGAGGAACTGCTGACCAAAGAGCTCTTAGCACTGGACTCAGTTGACCCAGAAGGTCGTGCAGATGTACGGCAGGCAAGACGGGATGGAGTCCGTCGTGTTCAAACCATACTGGAAGAACTGGAGCAACTGGACGAGCAGCCAACCAAGCCTGCTAGTGACAACGTGATGGAAGGAGACAACTATACACAAAAACAAGAGCCTAGAATGATCACCAAGGAGAATGTAGAGATGGCGAAGGAAATATCATAATCACTGCACAGTTTGTAATGAAGAGGAGAGAATGATAAGCTGCTGTATATCTTATAGTGAACAAGTCTGCTCCGGCTAGCTCTCCTCCTCCTCTGTCTACAGCATTTGTGGAATTTGCATGCATTGATCACCCGTTTTGGTATTTCCTGCCATTCAGCACATAATTGATGATAGCTCAGTGCAATCATGTTTTTCAAGCCAATGTTGTTGCCTTCTATGTTGTGCCAATGTCTTCATATTAAGACAGCTGTCATGATGGAGGCGTGGACAACAATTTCTAGTCAAATTCAAGTTTGAACAAGAGGCCTTTATCAATAAATGGAAGAAAAGTAGAAGTATTTTCTTAAGAAATGTTATATGTAGTTGCCTTTTGTCTTGATCCAATATTGTATAGAGCTTTTCTTAAGCTAGTCTGCACAACAGTTAGTACACAAGTGCAAACATGGGGGGCTTTAAAGCAGAACTCACTGCAGGATTCTGTCAACAGAAAAGCATTTTCCTCTTTATTGCCACATGGCCATGTTGGAGCTGCTTTGTCACACTACACAGTAAATATGTTTATTATATGCTGCTTTTTTGGTGCATTTCTGATTTTGCCGTCCTTGCACTTTGCCATCAATGAAATGTTACATGCTGAGAGATCAGCAGCACTTCATTCGAAATATATCAGATATTACGTTTTGATTGACGTGTTTGTATGTGCATTGGTTTACTTGTTCTTTCAAAACAATATATCAGTATTTATATCAATATATAGTATTTTGGTACATTTACGAATGTTCAATGACAAACGGAGGTGAGATGGTGTACCTTACTTGAGATGAGAGACAATCAGCACTCAGTGCTTCATCAGAATGTTGTTTTATAACTACCAAAGCCACAATCTGTAATAACACAAACACAAAAATGGTCTAAAAGCCTTAAGACACCAAGTGTTAGAAGACGTTTATTTGTTTCACAAACAGATGAAGTACAAGAAAACAAAAGTCTGTCATTTAAAAAGGTTCAAAATGACTTTTATCATTAGCTTAATTGTTTGTGTAGTAATCTGTCACTGATATGATCATAAGCCATCTGTAGGGAAGGGACACAGTCAAACACCTTTTCAGATTATGGATTTTGACTTAATGTTGATCATGGTTTATAAGTAGCAGGCTGATTTATTGTTGAAAGCAAGTCAATCACGTTGGTATGGTTGAAAATAAAATGTATTTGACATGGATTGTGACTCATGTTTGGGCTCCCAGAAATGATAAAAGTCAGAAGAAGTTTAAAGATAAAAGTTTGATTAGTTTCTGCTTATTCTCAGAGAATCTGAAATACTATTTACACATTTAAGGCTGCTAATAATAATTAATTATTAATTAATCGTATTATTATTTTCTCTATATAACGTCAGAGGAAAAAATTCCCACAAAAAAAGTGTTGTCATAAACTCCCTTGTTTGGCCTGGCAAACAATTCCACACCCATAGCCTTTACAGTCACAAAAGACAAAAAAAGCAACAAGCCTGAAACTGGATCTAGGATGTGTTTTGTATTTTTGCTTAAAAAATTACTTTAAAATGTTTTCAATTAATTTTCTGGTGATCAACGAGTCAGTTGAATCACTTTGTTTCAACACTTATTTTCTTTAGCTTTCAGTGCAATACATAAAATATCATTATGTGCATATAATGTTTACTATCTTATAAAGTATTTCATATTTTGGTAATATATGGCCATTTGTTCTTCTCCCTTAGCTCTTGACCCACTTCTTAAAATTCTGGGTTAGTTTTTATTTGTAAAATGTAAAGTTGAGAGTTATGTCTACAGCTGCTCCCTTTTACGTCAGGGCCACACTGAGTCATAACTGAGAACATTTTTGTCACCTCATTCTTGTGTAGGTGGAACACCCAAATATTGTATATGCGGTGGGGTTATATATGGAGATATATATATATATATATATATATATATATATCCATCCCGTTAATTCAGCTTGCATCTACTTCACCTGCACCTTGCCGTAACTGAACAGGAGGTGGTGTTTTCCTTTCACTGGAATATAATTATCACATGTTCAAGAAAGAGAAATATATAGATTATAACATGACTGATTATAAGCAATAAATTAGAGTTAGATAAAAGATAGAATTAAACCCATCTGTATATATATTCTGTATAAGTGTCACCAAAAAAGGGAGTAAGTAGCATATGATTTCTTCAGGTAATATTTACTCTGATGGTTTAGTAAGGAGTTTGGCATCATGTGTGCGGTGTACCTGTTCGCCGGTGATGACGGCTCAGTCTCAGATCACGTGTCATTGTTTGGAGCAGGAAACTCGGTTACGTTTTGATCGGCGCACACACAGCTGCTCCTGCCTGGGACACTTTCTCACCCGCTGATGCATATTTGCCTATACGATGTCCAGCATGAGTGTGGGAAGGGATGCTTCTCCAGTAGAAATTGAATTTGATTATCAATATGCGTAGATGTGGAACAGACAAACCCGACACGCATCCAGCTGCTGCCGCCGCTGGCGCTAGCACGCTAGTCAGCTAGCCACCGTAGTTCACCCGCCTGTGCGAACGGAGCTAACCGTGGCTAGCCAGTCGCTTTCTGGCTAGCTACAGTTAACCTTCAAGACGTGGGAGCTGACAGATACCTTTACCTGGCTGCTAGGCCAGCTAGTTGATTGTTTTTGTGTAACGTAGAGGGATAAAATGGAGCTGTTTCAAGCCAAAGACGATTACATTCTTCAGAGCGGGGACCGGGCTCTGTGGTGCAGCCGAAGAGATGGGACCATGACGGTCAGACCTGGTACGTACGTTACTGGAAGACAGCTCTCTGTGCTGCAGCCGGCCATTTACCTGAAACCAACATTTGACCACATTACCCACCAGAATCAAACAAAGCTGTGAATTTCTTGGCCTGGCTGAAGCTGGCAGACATTATTTTAAGTCTAATCTCTCCGTCGTAACATCAGCGGTTTATATCTATAATTAACCTTATCATTTAACATAGTTTACTAATCTATCTGCCTTAAACAAAATCATGTTTTTGGTAAAAGAAGACGCTGAAATGGTTGGGATGCGCCATTCCTACGAGTTGAAGTCATCGTCCTAGCTTTTATTTCGGGAGTGCCAACACCCCAAACAGACAACAAAGTTCTCGCTTTGCTCCTTATGTCAAACACAGAAGGACAGACCAGGCTCTTCAGGTCCTCTTTAGATCAAACAGACTGTAAGGAAGACAGTGACAGTAACAGAGAGTCAGCTCTCGTGTACTGTAACGGTACTGTACTCGCGACATATGTTTCTAATAAGAGTTATTATGAAACTACACAAACTATGCTGATATAAAAGAAGAACGAAACCGGTGCAGACCAGCATGCTGTGTACTGCTGAGGTCTGTGAAGTGGCCCCTGGCGTTACGCCTTCATTTTGTAGAAGTGAGTACTACCGCTTTGTTTCGCGGTTGTGACTAAGAGTTTGTCATGCTATCTTAGTGAATTAAATACTGCTCGTCAGCTAACGTGAGATGACTGCAAAACTAAGAGCACAGTTGTATTAGAGTGAGGGGAAGGCTTGTGTGTGTTGTGCTCTGTCTGAGCGGAAGTTGTTTGGCTGTGCACCCATCCTGAACAGGTTTTTAGTTGCACCACTGTTTCATTATTTAATTGGAAAAAAAAAGGGTTTCCACTCCTCTCTTGGTTTCCACTTCACTCTCAAGCTCACAGCATTTCCAAGATAGTACATATTCTGCGTGAAGCTGAGGTATTGGTTTTGTTTTGTTTTGTTTTTCGTGAGACTTTGATTGTTGGGCCCCCACAGTCAGTTCCTCCACACATGGAATTTTTTGGCAAGTGGAACAGGAAGAGTCATTGTTTGAGTTTGCCTACAGCTGATGTTCTCCACACCCTTCATGTTGCGACAGCGTTCTCCATGATGTTTAATCTTTCACCAGAGCTGTGCATTGCAGTTTTCCTTTTAGTATTTGAGAGTGTTTACGTAAAATATACTTTAAGTGCAGTACCTACAAGACTGGTACAGATTTAGTCAGATCCTTCCATCTATGGGTCGTCACTGCCTTTACCTATGCTACAACTACTGCTGACATTACGAGTGGTTTACTGGGTATGAAAAACAGGTTTTAGCATGCAACAGGAAATCACTCAACTACGACTGGTCTGTTATACATTCTGTTAAGTTAACTTATAGTTTTAATTTAGCTGCTTCTCACAGAGAGTGTGCACATTTGCAAGAGAAAAGCTAAACAAGCAGAGTGACCACCATATGGCCCTATTCTTGCTCATATGTCATTTTATCATCCTGGCTCCTTATCTGGCTTAAAGTAGATGTCACCAAGGTGTCAACACTGTTGCTACAACACTGTTCTAATGTTTCATTTCCATGTTTTCATTTCAGCAACAGACCTGCTGTTAGCTTGGAATCCAGTGTGTTTGGGTTTGGTGGAAGGTGTCATTGGAAAAATCCAGCTTCACACAGGTAAGTGGAGAATGAGAAACCTTTGAACAGACACATTCTTGCCAGGATTTTCTGTCTGTGTTAACTGGACTTGTGTTACCAAATCACCCAGCGCTTAGTATGTTTCTTACTCACCAGCAAAGGTGTAAAAAAAATGTGTAAAAGCACTTCGAAATGCGTGTAATTATGAAGAGGAGTGAGCTGATGGCGATGATTCAAATGATGATAAATGTGACTTGGTTTACTGTGTGCTTCTGTGCACCTCGGGGTAGGACGGTGAGATTATACCCTTTGCACAAAAATATATGAACAATGATTGCATTCTGGTAAATCAGATATGTTAACATGATTTAAATATTTATTTACCAGATGTCTTGTGTTGCCTTATTAGAAAAATGTGTAGTTAAAGGCTAGTGCGCAACTGCTTCCTTCACACCTTTCAGAATGTGAGGAATCCTGCACCCATGATGCAACTCCCCCTTCTTCTTTCTCCTCTTGGCAGATCTTCCTCTTGGCCTTGTATTAATTCGTCAGAAAGCACTGGTGGGCCATTTACCAGGCAACCATAAAGTCTACAAGATCACCAAGATAGCTGTCATCCCTCTGTCTGATGAAGAGCCTCAGGAGCTTGAGCTGGAGGTGTGCCTAGCAATACTGTAAATGAGGCAGGAGAATCAGTGTTCATGTACTTGTGTTTTAATTACAGTGTTGCATTCAGTCCCCCAGACGATCATTATAACTACTTGTGAGAATCTCAAATTGTTATCTTATGTACCCACGAATACGCTTGATGCGTCAATGTATGATTCATCCTGACAATGGTGCAGAATTAGTTTACATTTTGAGTTTGTGTTTATTATCTTATTAAAAACTTTTTCACCCACACATTTAGAGTGAACATTAAATGCACATTAAATTGCTGCAGTAGATCTCAAAGGAAGCTGGCTGTTGCTAAGATTTCAGTTTTTCAGGGGAACTTCATTGATGGTGAGACAGAATATTTTCAAGTGAGTAAATACACAGGAGGATGTTTGTTCCTGAATAGGCTTTTAGACCCCACCCTGCTGTACAGTGTCCTCATACTGCAGAATGATCATCCCACCGGTTTTGTACCTAGAAATCCTGTAGATCAGTATAGCTGTGAGATAGTTTACTGTGATAGTTTAGGAAAACAAAGTTTATATAAGTATAATTGAGTACTGTATTGTTGTAGTTTTAGCTCTATGTGCTGTAGTGGGTAGTATCGCACTGTCTCAATTTGAAGATTTTTCTACAAGTTTTTTACTTTTTCAAAGTGGTAAAGTCAACGGTAACAACTGAGAATTAAAAGACAACTATAAATATAACTGTTGTGTTTCTAAGATTTGTACATTTGCATAAGTTTGATTGAAAATCCTCTTTTTCAGCTTTGCAAGAAGCATCACTTTGGAATCGACAAACCAGAGAAGCTGGCCCAGTCTCCCGATGACTCCAAGTTTTTAATGAAAACATTAAGTCAGATAAAATCTAATGTAGCTGTACCCATCAAGAAAAAGGTATTTTTAAGTTGTACGCTTCCCATAATCGTTTTTCTGTTATCTTCAAACTACACACTAAATTTCCCATCATTCGCTCTTTTAAAGGGTTTGTGGTTCTCATTCGATTTCTCTTTCCTTGCTTTTTCATCCTACCGCTTTTTTCTATCCACCCGCCCAATCCAGTATTCCCCTGCCTTCCAGGTCAAGGAAAACAAAGAGAAGGAACGGCTGGAGAGGCGGCTGCTGGATGAGCTCTACAAGATATTCATGGACTCAGACTCCTTCTACTACAGCATGACCTACGACCTGACAAACAGTGTGCAACGTCAAGGAGACTCGGAGAAGTCCAGCTTGCCCCTGTGGAAACAGGTTTGAAGAGAAATACTAACAAGTTGGTCTTACTGCCTCTTTTACTTTTATATATTGCCAAAATACATCAGATTGATTGTTGCTTTCAATCTTTCTTAAAGGTGGATGATCGTTTCTTCTGGAATAAACACATGATTCAAGACGTTATTGACCTTCAGGTATCAGATTTTTCCATTTTTCCTATTTTAGAATTGAAAATGAACTTTTCCCCAGGGTTTGATTCTGTGACAATTGCTGACACAGTTGTCAGCTCAAAGAGCATAACTGACCCTGCTGTGGAAGGGTGGCAGTTG
>JAUBNQ010000007.1:5061610-5075277 GCA_032353495.1 Ctenopoma kingsleyae | reverse complement strand
GAGGAGTATGAAAATGCTCTGTGAATAATAACAGCTCTGAGTTATGATAGATGATCTACTTTGGATACTTAGTAGATGCAAACTGACAAACAGCATTTTAATCTTGTCTTTTTGAATACAGGTCCCAGAGGTTGACTTCTGGGTGACACCAATCATCCAGGGATTTGTACAGGTGGAGGAACTGGTTGTGAACTACAACGAGACCTCTGATGACGAGAGGAGCAGCCCTGAGGCCCCACAACAGGAGATCACCTGTGTTGATGACATCCATCCCCGTTTCACTGTGGCTCTGATCTCCAGGCGGAGCCGCCACCGCGCAGGTAAAGCAACTAAGTTACTGCCTGCATGGACTAGATCAGTGATTCTCAACCTTTTTCCCAAGGGACCCCTATTTTACCAGTGAATATGCTGATGACTCCCCACACACAAAAATATTACTAAGGGAAAATAAAGTAGGCCTGGTACTTTTGAATTGTTTTGATCTTTCATATTCAATGCATAACAGTAACAGTACAGAACAATTAATGGGCTACATGTTCACTGAAGCCAAACTGTGAGAATAATGTGCAATAATGTTCATAACAGTGTGTATTACTTTTCTGAACTGATTCTTTCCTGTGAAGACTGCAATGTATCAGCCAGTCTTTCCTTTGTGTCTATGAACTTGTTCCCTAACATACATAGGCTGCAAACAGGATGGCACTTAATGTGAGCTTTGGGATTGTAACTCTTGGGCCAGTGATGGGATGTCAGGTGTGATTTTGGTGACAGCCAAACAAAAGTCAATGTGCACATCTAGCTTGTTGTGTGTCTTTGTTTTGAAGGTGACCAGAGCACTAAAGGCAGTCTCTCATAAGGATGTTTTTGCAAAAGGCAGGATGAATCTCAAGTCTTGGAGCGACGTGCAATACAAGATATTCAATGTAAAATATACCACATCCTCCTCTTTTGCGAGAAATTGGTCCATCAAACACACGTCTTTTGCGATGTGTTAATTTATGTCTGAACACTGAGATTTCATCTCCTGAAGCTGCTCCATGTATGTGTAATATCTCCACCTGGCATGATGCTTAATTAGAAAGTCATTTGTCCCTTCCAAACCATAAAACTCTAATTTTAATATCGCTACACTCACATGTCTGGAAAACTGGATGTAGATCGGATATTTTGGTGGACAAAATTAACTATGTACATATGATCATTACGTTAACAGGAAATGTTATCAGGATTGAGGTTTAGTTATATATGAACGTAATTTTTAGGAGACAGGGCTTTAACCCCGGGACGACAAGCGCACCTCAGTATAAGTGTCTGGCCGGTCTCGTCCTCACACACCTGTGCAATTATTCATTTGTTGACTGGACGAGCTTTAATAAAGTTCACAGTTTTACCACAGTCTTTCAGGTTTCACCTACTTCCTCACAGAGGCGTTTGCTGGCCAGAGCTTGTCTGTGCATCGTGCAGTGAAACATCAGGCAGTAGAGCAGAAAGATAAATATTGTGAGCTTGTCATTGCCCATATCGTGATGTTTATTGTTACAAAGAAATAATACAAACTTCTACTATTTTAGTTTTTTGTCCTGCAGACAGATAAATTAAAAAAATATTTTTGCCCCCCTTAAAATCGTAAAGTCCTCGCGACCCACTGAGAAGCTTTGGCGAGCCCTAGTGAAGGTCGGGACCCCCAGGTTGGGAATCAATGGCCTTGAGGAAGGTTAGATTCAGCCAGAATGTGTGGGTCATGTTGTGTTTTTACCCAAACAGCCTTGGATAACTTCATAGACAATGTTTGGATATTCTCTTCAAATGAAGTATAATGTGTAATAAAAATAATCTGAGTAGTGTTGATGTATTGTCCTTGTCCAAAGGGATGCGGTACAAACGCAGAGGGGTGGATACAGATGGCCATGTGGCTAACTATGTGGAGACAGAGCAGTTGATCCATGTGCACAACCACACTCTTTCCTTTGTGCAAACCCGTGGCTCCGTACCTGTCTTCTGGAGTCAAGCGGGGTATCGCTACAATCCCCGACCACGCTTAGAAAAGGGTCAGTAGAGCTACATTATCTTGCATAACTGCACTGATGTCTGTAGTCAGATTCAGTTATGTGAAAATCCTTTGTATGCACATTTTCTATGTGTTTCAGGAGAGAAGGAGACCCAGTCTTATTTTTCTGCTCACTTTGAAGAACAGCTTAAACTCTATAAGAAGCAGGTGAGTATTATTACCCATGGCTATGCTATGCATGCATCAGTCTTGCATTAGGTTTATTATTATAAATGTATCGTGGTTATTCTGCCACACGTGGTTGCATATGCTTTGAATCTTCTGAGGATATAGGGTGTGAACTACCATGTGATTGTGGCAACTGAAAATGATCCTGAGAGAATCTTGACTAGAATCACTGACTTTTTCCTCACATCACCCCACTCATAGTGACTTAATATACTTGTACCCACAAGAAATAAGTTTGGAAATGTATTAATCAGATTTTTAAACTGTGTAAACAATATTGCGGAAGGGTATATGGTTTGTGTTATTCACAGGGCTAAAGAATTTATCCTATGTTGTTCTTCAGGTCATCATCAACTTAGTGGATCAAAGTGGACGAGAGAAGATAATTGGTGACGCATATCTGAAGCAAGTTTTGCTTTACAACAATCCAAACCTCACATATGTTTCATTTGACTTCCATGAGCATTGGTAAGAGAATTACTTTTCCCTGCAGTGAAATGTGTTCACAAATGTTCTTGTGAAATCTATTCTATATCACAACACATGACTTCCTTTTTATGCTTCTTACATCCTGTTTCTTAGCCGAGGCATGAAGTTCGAAAATGTGCAGATACTGACAGATGCCATTTCTGATATCATCACTGACATGAAGTGGGCTTGGTGAGTATCTTGTCATTTCTGTGTTTTATTTGAGAGAGAAATGCTGAGAACATGAACACTAAGACCTGACCTGAAAGAAAAAAGAACAGACTCCCAGTTAGTTTCCCTGATTATTATTGCCGTGAAAATGTACTGTATGATATTGTCATTGTGTCTTTCTTTGTCAGGGTGGACCAAGCAGGAGTCATCTGCCAGCAAGAGGGAATCTTCAGAGTCAACTGTATGGATTGTCTGGACAGGACCAATGTGGTTCAAGCTGCTGTTGCTCGTGTGGTGATGGAGCATCAGGTCAGATGTTTTCCTTGTCTGGATCTAGACAATGAAATAAACATACATTTCTCACATCATATATAGATCCCTTCTCTGAATGGGCTTTTATTGTGAAACTTACATTGTTCTGTATTATAATTGTGTCCAGCTAATTAACCTTGACCCTAGAAGAAGTACAAATTTATAAATATTTCTAAATAAATAAATACATTTCTAAAGCTGGGATAACAGAGTAGTCTCAGCATGATATGTCAGATTTATTGAGCAACACGAATCATAGTCTCTGTTATTTTGTAGAAAGTTAACTTTGTGTTTGTACATCAGATTACTGGCATTTGCGTGTATTTGTTCATCAGAGCACACATGATAACGGCACAACTTTGATGTTTGTACAACACTCAATGGCAAACAGTAGACTAGATCTTTGGTGTGCATTGACACAACCCTGGATTATAAACCCCAGATCTTCCCAACTTTCTAGAAATCCAGCATCGCCACCGTATTGATATTGAATTAAATGCAATACCAGTGTAATTTCACAGAAATAGCTCTGTATTGACTTTTTCTGCTGATGCAGTGCAAATAGAACGGAAACCATCACAGTGTACTCACAGTTGTAACCACATAACCATAGTAAGAAATGCATGTCTGTTCTTTTCCTGCAGCTGAAAAAACTAGGTGTGATGCCTCCAGAGCAGCCTCTGCCTCCAAAATGCTACAGGATTTATCAGATCATGTGGGCCAACAATGGAGATACCATCAGCAAACAGTATGCTGGGACAGCAGCACTGAAGGTAATATTCTGGTCTTTTAGACACACGTTGACATCTGAATCAGCATTTTCTTAAGAGCTACAGCAGTGAAGTCTGTCATCTTCTGTTGACACAATCAGTTGTTTAATGGAGAGATAAGATATTGAGACATAAACTTTCTCTACAAGTAGGACTCATAAAACAACTGAGCTGAGCTAGTATTTCAGTAAATGAAACACATCAAATGACAAATCCACTGCAAAGTGGCACAAGTCAAAGGTAAGTCAGAAGGTGTATTTAACAGTCTGTTTTGTTTTAGGGAGATTTTACCAGGACAGGGGAGAGGAAACTGGCTGGTGTGATGAAGGATGGAGTGAACTCTGCCAACCGCTACTATCTGAACCGCTTTAGGGATGCTTACAGACAAGCAGTCATTGGTATGGAAATACAGACAGGTATACGCTGTATCAGTGCGCATGTTCCCTCCTTGTCTGACTCTGAATCCTTTGCCTGTACCTGCAGACCTAATGATGGGCTTGCCAGTGACAGAAGACCTCTATTCCATCTTCAGTAAAGAGAAAGAGCATGAAGAGAAAGAGAAGGAGAGCCAGAGAGGAGCTCAGGAGCAGGTCAGCCTCCTGCTGCAGACCTACATGCAGCTTTTGCTCCCAGATGATGAGAAGTTTCATGGTGGTTGGGCCCTCATCAATTGTGACATGAGGTTAGTGGTCAGCTGTCCTGTATAATGAGTAACTTTGGAACAATTTATGAAGTGTTTCCAGTAGTTCCTGAAGTGCTCTTGTCATGACATGACTGTCTTCTTACTTCCCACCAGTCTCATTGATGCAACCAACAAAGACGTAGATGTTCTGCTGCTTCTGTCTGACAAAGCTTATTACATTGCTTAGTAAGTCTGACTTTAAATTTGCTTTATACGTTTCTTTAAAAATACTTGTGGATTAACGAATGGTTTTGTTTCTTTTCTTGTAGCTACGATGAGGAAGCAGATAAAGTCAACCAATACCAGCGCCTCGATTTAGAGGGTTTGGAAAAGATTGAAATCGGTATGAAATTAGACTTGAAGGAGAAGGGAAGGTCCTCATGCACTTAGTCACTCAGCACTTCCCAAAAATGTGCTAATTGTTTATCAATAAGTTTTCTGCAGTATTTCTGTTGGTAATGTTTCACGCAAAGAAAACACATCAGTAAAAGTGGGAGTCATGTGTTGTTGTTGTTTTTTTTTGCTTTTTTTGTGCAGGTCCAGAGCCTACTCTGTTTGGGAAGCCAAAGTTCTGCTGTATGCGTTTGCATTACAGGAATCAAGAGACGAGTGGATATTTTCACACACTGAGAGCAGCGACTCGGAATCCTGAGGATGATGGAAAAGGTAGGATGTAGTTGTTTAAATGGCAAGAACGGAAAATGTTTAAGATCATAAACTCTGCATTTACCAGTTGACACTTACATTGTGACATATTTCAGATACACTGCAATGCATAGCTGAGATGCTCCGCATAACAAAACAAGCCAATGGGCCGGACTTACTTTTGGTTGAAAAGAAACTGGACAGGCGAGTAGTAATATGTCATTATTAAGATGATTATTATTCAGTAGGGATGTTCGATATTGGCTTTTTTACCGATATCCGATATACCAATATTGTCTAACTCTTAATTTTCGATACCGATATAAACCGATACCAATATATGCGGGGTCACCCCTCATTAAAAAATTGCTGAATCTGCTAATTATAAATAACATATTAGTAACTATGACAACAGAGGTAAATAACAGGCAAATTATACTTTTTTGACAAAACAAAGGTTTATGTTCTTGCCGCAGCCAATCATACACACAGCATCGGTCACTTCTCACGTTTCCTTATTCTTATTTTTATGAATACACATAATGATAAATACATTATGGTTTCTATGTCTGACCACAACAACGTAGAAAATAAAGTCAGCTCCCCTGAGAACGACGTTATAGCTGCACACTGATTGCATAACAGCAGATCAGGTGGAAGGAGAAGTGAGAATGCGCTGTTCCGACTGAACGAGTAGAAACACACTGTGTACCTGTGTACACGCAGGACTACACCACTGGGTGTGACACTCATACATGTGTTATCGTGTTTTGTTTTATTCGGCTTGTAAGTTGTTATTTTTTTAGCTACCAGTTCACCGTCGCCCAACATTACGTTACTTTAACTGTGAAATGTGTTGACAAGGAGTCTGAACTGAAAAGCCGCTTGTAAACGTCATATTTGACCGGAGAACAGATAGGTGTTGTGCAAGAAAAGGCTGCCGACATCCTCAGGAGTGAGAGAGGCTCTGTGAGCAGCATCAGGTCTGACAGCGGCACCAAAATTATCAACACAGTCGAGCTAAATAAGTGGACACAGGTTTCACCTGATCATCCGTAGAGTTAATAGGTTACAGAAAATATGTTATACAACTGTTTTTAAGCTAACAAACTGATCAGCCAGTCTCACATTAATCAGCTGGTAAACTTCGAGGGAAGGAGAGATAATAGATCGTCACTTCAATCCATGTACTAATCATTTAAATCGCAGCATTTTGCATTCATGTAATCGCACAGACTGACATTGCAATTGCGATTAGATTAATTGTGCAGCCCTACTATACAACTGTGAAAGTGCAAACAACTGAAACTAGTAAAAAAAAAAAAGCAACAAACAAAAATATTTCAAAAACTATACCTCGGATTTGTCATATTTTGACGTTTTGAGAGAGAGGAGAAGTAGCTGAAGAGTTTGATGTATAATATGTGCATGGTATGTAAACGTTGTGTCATTAAAAGAGTAAAAACTGATACCGATAATTGCCGATATTATATTCTAATGCTCGGCCGATATTAATGGTAGGCCGATAATATCGGACATCCCTAGTATTCAGCTGTCTCTCTTACACGTGATTGAATGTAACATTTGCAGCCAACATAGTGCAATTTTTAACCAGTGACAAAAGCTGAGGATCACATACTTGTTGTTCGTATTTGTGTTCCAGGCGACAGAGTAAACCTCATGAGGATATCATGGGGATCCAGAACAAACCTGCTGATCAGGTTCAGGGTGGCTCTGGCTTGGCGCAGGGCAAAAGTTTCCTCCTCAATAAATTTTCCTCTCTCAATCAGAAAGTAAAGCAGACCAAGACTAACGTGAACATTGGACCCTTTAAACCACTCGGGAGGCTGGGCACCTTCTCTAAGCCTGATGTAAAAGTAAATTTCTTAAAACCAACTATGCACGTCAACCTGTGGAAGTCCGACAGCAGTTTGGAGACATCAGATAATGCACCAGGCTTAGGAGCGCTGAAGGACATTAATGATGAGCAAATGTCAGACGACTCTGACTCCTATAATTCAGACCCAGAGCACCCCTGTTCTGGTTCTTTAGAGAATGTGGACTATGTGCTGCCCAGCTGCGGAATTGTAGCATCAAACCCACGTCTGGGGAGCCGCTCCCAGTCTATTGGTAGCGTGGAGCTAAACATCCCATCTGTCATCCGGGTCACTGGCTGTGACGGAACGCAGGAAAGCTCCTCTCAAGTCAGTGATGACAAATCTCCTGGGGCCGCCTCAGTGGCTGAAGAAGCCATTCTGATTGACTTTGGCACTCCCATTGATGCCTACTGCCACCAGTTTGTCCAGGACGCGCAGACCAAACCTGTTGAAGTGTTTGGAGAGCATCCACCAGCTGGACCAGTCAATCCCCTGGTGCAGAATAAATCCCCAGCAGAGTCAGACAAGCAGACGAGTTGTAACCCGCAGCATCAGAAGAAGGAGCCCCAGCTCCCCAGACCATCTCAGCTAGACGTCCAGTCCACTACCTCCAGTTCTAACCTCCTCACCGTCCAGAAACCCAGCTCTGCGGCCTCAGGAGGCTCTCAGAGAAGCCTGTGTTCACAGATGGAGGGAAGTCTCGGTCCTTCACCTGCTGACAGCAACGGCAGCCGAGTGGTATCACCCTTTGCCAAGATCAAGAGCTCCATGGTCCAGGTGGCCAGCCTCACCCAGGCTGGACTCACCCAGGGTATCAACTTCGCTGTTGCAAAGGTACAGAAGAGTCCCGAGCCAGATACTGTCAACGAGAACCAAGAGAGCGAGCTGAAGGCAATGTTTACACAGTGCCAGACCAGGATCATCCAGATCTAGTGCTTTTTCTTGTAGCAGTGCGATGTGTAGAAACCTCCTGTTAGGTAGGTTAGGTAGCAGTAGCAAAAGCTTGCACATAGCGTCACTACTCAGCCAAGAAATGCACTCTAAAATTTTCCGTTTAGTTAAACTTACCCATGATAATGATAACCCATGTACAGAATTTACAAGTAAGTAAGCGCAACATGACAACGGCCATGTTTACATGCACAGAATTATGGATTACTCTTAGGAGAGCACTGATGGTCCAGTCTAATACTTTGTTAAAGTGGACATATGGCTCCTGTCCCTTTTTTGATAAATCTTTTATGGGTTAATAATCAGTTCTTATCAGTATATTTTCTCCATTTGGAAATGCCAGTAATGGTGATACTATGACATTTCTGGTGTAGATGCCTCAGAATAGCAGTGCTTAGTACCTGGGGTGAGTATGAAAATGGGACCAGGTAAAATTATTTAGGGAATCTGTTATAATGCGTCAGTGAAAACAATGCAGTTTATACAGAAATGTAACTGTGCATCCAAATTATGGATCACTCCAGAAATGCTGCTTCTGCTTAATAAATCTATTGCATAATTTTATAAGTGCATTTTTGTTAAGAAATGTCAAAGATATTCTAGTTATTATTACCATAGGAGACAAATAACTAAGACATAAGAAGATATTTAGGGTTTTAAGACGTTTTAAACTCATGTACTTCCAGAGTTGTATGCAGTGTGTTTGTGCATGTAAACATGTCACTGTCCTGACAAGTCTGACAAGTTATTACCCACAATGCCGGCATGTGTTAAGGTTAAAGGTAACATCTGATTTTGAGGAGGCAGGTATAGCATTACCTGCACGTTGAAAGACCAACTCTGACTTTATCATGTATTGTGTGTCATCCTGTATGTGCAGGTCACTTATTGGCGTTTGTGATATAGACCTTGTAATAACCTTTGATTTGTAACAGTTGTTGTAGAATCCAACCAAATATATTTCGTGACTCCCAAAGGACAATTGTGTTAACTATTACCCTTTGTATACCTGTTGGAAACTAGCCAGATGACAAACTGTACGTAGTTAACGTATGTAATATCAATGTTGTCAAGTGTACCTTAGAAGATACTGTAGAAATAAGACTACATAAGACCTTAGTAAGAGTATCCTGGTTGTTGATATGTACAGTGAGTATTGTATGTTTATCTGTTCCCCGAGTAGAGCCTTCCCTTAAGCTTTTTGTATTGATGGTAGGGTGGCAGCTTAATATGTTCAGAGACGTATGAGCATCATATTTTGAAAGGATTGCCCAGTACTGTCATGGCTAACCATGAATAACCAGAAAACTGCTGGTTGGAGTTGTTTTTGATAGATTTGTGTATTGAAATAACTATTCTGCTAATGGTTGTGCTATTTAACTAGTCCTCGGCCAGCGTTGTACGTGGACGGTGGCATGTTTGATAAAGACAAGAGAAGAGTACATAGTAGGTATATATGCAATCGCACCCACCCAGTTATTAGAGACACTGACGCTTTATGCACTCCCCAAACTGAAAGCATATTTGCCTTAACAGGGAATTGATGTGGGACTATGTATATCAGGTATTCATGGCAAAATCTACCTTTGAAGTTCATTCTTACATGTTACATTTGGTGTACTGTATGACCGATCATGTTCAGGGTTACTGTATGTCATTAAGCTTTATCTTGGGATATTTCATGTAGTGGCACATATGCACATATTCCATTGAAATGAGCAGGTTTTAGAGATGTGAAGATTGTGTTGGGTGTGTGTTAAATTGTGCAGTGTTTGAGCATCCCTGCTGCTGGTGGTACTTAGGATTGCTCAAGCTCTTAGTTATGTGTTTGTGCTTTGAAGCTGTAATTAGGTCTTGCCTCACCCGTAGCCCGTTAGACTTCACAGTGATTTGGATGCAGGAACTTGTTATAGTCATTCAAAAAAGAAATTACAATAAACCAAGTCCATGGTTTCTGTCTCTGAGAAATAATAATCTGGTTTTCTTCAAACTGAAATATCCCAAGATAAACTGTCATATATTTCATACTTTGTTACATTTATCTATTTTCTTCAATCAGCTAGCTCACCAGCAGATAATATAGGGGATACTTGTATATTTCATCTGACTATAATTGTGTTAAGTGAGAGTGTACAGTAGCCTTGGCTGCTTTGTTGGGAACTACAATTAATAGAAACTGCTGAATGTGTGTGGTGCTGCCAAAGCTTTAAGGTAATAGCTATAATGCAAAGTTTTATTGCAGAGAGTAAAAGTTTTTTTTGTTTTTTTTATTTAAACTTTCTTCGGGATTGAATACACTGGAGCAGTTGTGAAGTAGACCGGAAACATATTCTGTCTCAAAGTGGCTGTGTTAAGCTGAAAGGAACACTGATCCTCAACATTCCTGATAGAGACCACAGTGTCAGAGCTGGTGTCTAGTTTTTATATGCGAAAAGCTGGCATAGTTATATTTGATCCTGTATTTGCTGGATGAGGTTTTTCTACTTTCCTTTTGTTTTTACACCAAGTGCTTTTGCAACAACCCCTTTCTTTATTGTCTGTGGTTGTCCTCCCTGACCTTTAGGATCCTGCCCCATGACAAATTTTCATGCACCTAGAGGTCTCACAGCATTTGATTTGCACTGTTTAAGCACATTTTCTAGCATTAGTACCATTTTGTTTGAATTTCTAAGGTCATGTCTTTCCTCTTTACCAGCTGTCATTGGTTTCCATGGTGTACTGACATTGTATTGTATATTAAAGTATCCTATTTATTCTTATCCACTTTGGGTGTTTTACTTGATAACCAAGTGCACTGTATACTTCTTGTTTAGGAAGATATTCCATCGGAATAAAAAGTATGAGTGAATGAGTGTGGCATTCATTGTTTAATACACTAATTTGCATATGTTAGCAACAAGCTGAGTGATACAGACTCAGAGGAAACTGCAGCCTTCAGACCTCATTACTTTATTACATATTTAGGTGAACAAATATTCTTGTAAACAGAAGTGTTGGTCTGCAGCAACTCAGAAAGTCATAAACACGATGTGTATTTAAGGCAAAATTGGAACAATAATACACATTGAATTGTTACTGTATGTACAACAATACCATTAGTCAAGTGAAAATACATCTTCAACTCAGAACAGTAAAAAAGTTGATAACTGAACTATATGGTGTATGAAAAATATCTTTATTACAAATTTTTTTTTAGCTATCAAAAAAAAACAAAAGCCATCTCTCTGTGTCATCATGGCTCATTGCCGTTGACACACTTGTGCTGCTCCATCCGGCTCCTCCGCAGCATCTCAATGTGTTTGGCTCTCAGCCAGCTGTCTCTGGACAGAGCGGTCTGTCCGAGGCTCAGAGACAGCAACCTGCAGACAGAATCACGGTCAGCCACGTCCTACTTAGCACCAACAGATTCCAAATACTGGGATTAGACTGATCACATCTTACTTTGCTATCCAAGTCAGTTCATGAGGCATAAAGTCAAAACGTTTGTCTATTTTTATTTTGGTTGCAGTGACCCATGAAGTGATCATCACCCTGCTTATGTCATATCTGGCATTTCCACTGTTGTCATAATGACTTACTGTGTTTAACATTCTGCTTTTTAAAGAAGACTTGACAGGTTGCTATTCTCTTCACTGGATAAAAGGAAAGAAATGTCAAGTAAACGTTATCACAGCCTACCTCGCCACAACGAGCATCCTGTGGAGGTCCTCAGCAGATATGCTCTGGGGGTCGTCTTTCCTCATATCTACAAAGTCGTCTTCGACTGACTGAGGACATCAGAAAAGGACAAAACACTTAAAAGGACACTAATGCACACAGACAACAAAACACTGCATTAAGTGGAGACAAACTGCCCTGCTCAGTCTATAAAGGGTACAGCTAACTACTCTGCTGCAAACTGGTGCAAAGGTCTCATGCATAAATTCAGCTTCTGTACAATCAGCACACTGTTGATGACAGTACATCTCACCTTTGTCATTTCATCAGAGATACTGTAGTCCAGCAGCCGAGCCACACTCAGGTACATTCTGAACTTGTTCAGCTGTGATGATGCCTGCTGATGAAAGTGGATGCTGCTGAGATACTCCTCCATCTGAGGTGGGGCAACCTGAGACTGTAGGTGTATTTGACAGTCTGACTGTGGAGAAAGAGAAACACCTATGTAGAATTTTGTACACAGAAAATATATCTGTTGCTTGACCCTCAAGTTGCTCATCAGACAGTCGTTTTTCATGTAAACACAGTCATGTACTTGTGACTTCTAATCAACCCTGCGAGTTGTTTACAGTTTGCTGCCCTTCACTGCAGGACTAATAGATGGTCAGGCCTGACGCCGCTGCCAGAATTGTTCCTGTGGCACACAGCTGCCGCCTTGGTAACTCATTAGACCAACACACAGGAATAGCACATAGCACATTCCTCGGGCTGTTCACAACTGTTTGAGACCCAGGCTAAAGCTGCCTCCTGGAGAGGTTGCTGTGGCCGACCAATGGCAGCTGAGGGGACAATGTGACGCAGGCTGGAAACAACCTCCAGCATTTGACACTGCTAGGTCTCATGAGAGGCTAGAGGAAACCTAACCCCTCCTATCCCCACCCCATTCCACCCCACTGTTTATGGTGGGATGGGGTGGGGATCAGTGGTGGATAGGGCAGCTTTTCACCCAGAGGTTGCACTCCTCATCCCTCTTTGTCCCTTACCGGTAGCAGGGAGCGGCCCTCCGACGCGATGAGCACGTTAATATTGCAGGGGAATTCCATCTGGTGGTAGTTAAAGTCATAATCAACCTTCTGCCACGAGATCAAGTTGCCCAGGGCTGTGACATTACGGACACCTACAGCACAAAACACAAACACAGGAGAATATCCAGTCTGGTTAGTGTTAGCTCAGTCATGTGTCAACAGGTTAGAGGAAGGAGATTAACTACAGACTCTGTCCTCTCTCTGTCGTCCCCTTGTGGTTTGTAAAAGCCTCACCTGTTGTGTCCAGCTGTCCCTGCTCCAGCTGGGTTTCATCTAGGAAAAGGGAAGTGTTTCTGGCCAGCTGCAGGGCGCCGCTCACTAGCCGGTTGGCCACATAGTCTTTCTTTGGCACCAGTCGCATCTGGTTCATGTTCTGGAGGCTCATGCCCAGATAGAACGACTGCAGGGTGGAAGAAACAACAACAACAACAACAACATCAACAACTTTCATTCAAAACAAAAACAAGAAATCAACTGGCCGAGTGCCAGAGTTCACTCACAGAAGGAACGAGATGCTGGATGAGCTGGTAGAGGCGTTCAGTGTACGAATAATCCGTAAGACAGCCACTCAGATTCAAGGTGAATTTTCCTAGTGGGAGAACATCTCGTCTAGTGTACCTACAAGATAATCAAACACATGGTGAGTGAAATGGTTTTGGTGCCACAAAGAGAGGGAGGCTGCTGTTAAACATCACTGAGCATTTAGCCGACACGTACACGTTAGAGATGAGGTGCAGAAGGAGGTACTCAGCAGCCAGGGCATCTCCCAGAAGGACATGAGTGAAGTATGTGAGCAGCTCTTCCCTGACAGAC
>JAUBNQ010000007.1:5045414-5060164 GCA_032353495.1 Ctenopoma kingsleyae | reverse complement strand
CGAAGACCTCCAGTGTGTCGTTCAGCTTGAAGCTGTCCCAGTCCTCATATACCTGCCAACAATGCACACACAATAGTGGAAAGGTTTTTAAGTTCTTGAACTAGCTAGAGCAGCCACTGAACAGCAATCTTTGCCATAACCATGAGCTGGATGACTGAAAATCACCAATAACTGTCAAGAAAAGTGAAAAATCCAACCATTCAGAAACAGACAATACTCTACCTTGACTAGACAGGAGGGGCCCTTCTCTCCTGGCAGGGGGAAGTTGAGGTCGAGGTGGGAGGCAGATGCTGCCTGGGTGGAAGGAGCTTCTGTCTCCTGCCGCTTACAGTCACCATTGCCATGCTGTTCTGTGGTACTATGAGGACCTGCAGAGAGAGGGAGAAAAATCAGCATGTTGGCCAAAATCTACCACAATAATTAGATCATTTTATTTAATTTGTATAGAAACAAATCAAATTGCTACAAAACTGTTAGAACTGATGATTGAAATAAACTAACTTCACTTAAAACAATAACATTCAATGACTCAGGCTTTTCTGTAGATACAAATCTTCCTCTAGTAAAGCAGAATTAAAACTTTACCTTCACCTCCCAGGATAAATATACATGTATGCACAATTTATTGTTCAACGGTGTCTAATAAAACATTTTGGCAATAATAAAACACATCAACTACACATTCACATATGTTGACTTTACAATCATCACATACTACTATGTGGCTCCCTCTGTTTCTGCGGCTGTGTGTCCATGTCGTCAATGTCATCATCTTCCTCATAGCTTCGTTTGTGCCTGCTCGGCACATACGAAGTGGAAGGAACCACTCTTGCTTGGCTGGAACTGGCGTAAATGTGCGACAGAATTAAGGAAACCTAAAGAGCAGTATTTCAAAATTCTTCCACAGACCATGTCATAAAATGGGCATTTGACTGTAACGGTAAGCTTTTTGACAAGGATATCTCTTTCACCCAGGGATTTTCTCCAGGGATTGGAACACAGTAGAAAGTCTGTCTCTCTGCAGTCACAGTGTTTCTGGAGTTAAAATCCACCTGGAGATGAATGCATAAGTCAGTGTTAACGGTAAAGCTGAAACTCAGCTGAAGCATTAACAGATCTTTTGACAGACTACTGAACAGAGGTGCACATACCACACATTCTGTCACATCTTTATATTTCCCACATCGCGGCACCTGGGGATGGTCAAATATTCAAATAAGATAATAATAGGATGACATGCAAAAAACAAGCATAGGAGAAATGACTGTACTCATGCAAATAGGTGCACAGGACAAGCCAAGGAAACACTTACCTTAACATTTGTAGAGGCATCGACAGTCTCGTAGACTCCCATGTAGAACTCTGGATCAAACATGTCTTGGATTAAACAGCGAAACTTCACCAGGCTGTCCGGCTTCAGGTAGTGCAGAGGGATGTCGTTCAAAGATGGGACCTGAAGCAAATTGTGCAAAGTGGTTATTACAAGCGAGTGAGCTTAAACAGGCCATTTCAGCCTATTTTGAATCTTGGTATAATTTACATTTTGAGAGGATCTAATAGCCGCATTACCCAGGTATGAGCATCTTTCTCTTTCAGCTTATCTTTGAAGAATTCAACTGCTTTTGCCTCCCATGCAGAGTTAGAATTGTTCTGGGAGGCAGCTAAAAAAAATAACAAGGGCACAATATTATTTATCTTATAAAATAACAAGAATATTGACATTTGTGTAAATCTCATCACAGAGTTTCTGACTCAACTAACTGAAATTATTCATACAAAGTAAAAAAATAGTACAATGCTTGACAAACTCCAGACACTGAAGTGGTGTTTATTATACTGTAGCTCAAAGCATCCAGCAAAGTCAGTTTTAAACTTGACTTGCAAGTGTCAAGACAAGGGTCTGTGGCTGTCCTATATTTTGAGTCTTAGTAGATGTGTCCACACAAGTCAGCTCTAACACAGCTCCTCCTCATATATAAGTAAAATGAGCGAGGATTCAGGTAGCACTACAGAAACACTGGCAACCAAAAATTTTATTAAGTAAATTGTTACTTCTGAAGGACAATGAAAACCACAGCTACATGTGATGAGCTCGGCAGCTAGCTTGGTAAGCAGCCATGTAGCTAACAAGCTAGGTACACGCGTTAACGTTTAGCTGTTAAGTTCCGGTTTGTCTCTTACCAAACATCCCTTCAACAACACCCAGAGGGTTGTTAATCCAGTCATGTGTGGAAGGCATAATGACAAACGAACGAAGAATATAAAATATCTTAAAATAAAACCTCTTGAAAACACTTGTTTTTTTACTTTCTCCACATACGGGATTGCAGAAGTGACGGCGGGAAATTTGCGTCACCACATGAAGAGCTAGTTCGTTTGTTTTGTACATAGAGACCAACCGGTGGGCGGAGTTATCAAACCAGCGAAATTGTTTACTGCACTTCAGCGGTCTGAAAATTTAACGTCAGTTTGAGGTTAACAGTTTAATTATGATTAAAAAAAAGCATTTTATCTTTATAGATTATTATACAAATGTGCTTGTTTTAGCACATCTGAAACTAAAAGAATCTCACATTGTGAGTAACCAATCAGGCCTCTAGGCGGCAGTAGCGAGAGATACGGGTTGTTTTACACACAACCAAAGAAACGCAGTGAAATGACCTGCGCGTTTTTAGTAGATCTACAAACTATATGTGACGGAGTCTTCCCACTGTTAAGCAACTTAGGATGTTTTAGAGATTAGTGAAATCTTTGTGGGCAGGGGAAAGACTGTTTGGAGAACTGAGCGTGTACTGCCTCCCTGCTCCGGTAGTGGCTACGTGTAATTCAAGGGAAAAATGGCAGATAGAAAAAATAATAATGCTCCAAATACTGGTGCAAATTTATTGTTCAGCGCCGCTCCGGAGTTTAACTTCAACTTGCCTTTTATACCAGTGAGTCAGGCCACTGGTCCTGCGGTGTTGTCAGGAGGTAAGACGAAATACCGACGGTTAAAGTTATAGACGTTAGCAATGTCCCATGTTAGCAATGTGTTGGTTAGCTAACCGGGGATCCTGTGCTACTGTCAGCTGATATGTTAGTGTATTGAAAAAGGAAAGGAAAAGAGCTGTGTCTCAGATGTCAGTTTTTATTAGGCTTAAGTGGCAATGATGTGTTTTTGTCAGGTTACTCACTGTCTGACTTGTTATTACGTAAACAGTTTTCACATCCATTTGGGGAAGTTATATCATCAAAACATTTTGTCTAAATGTTGACCTGAGTAAAGTGGTAAATTAAAGCCACGTTTTTAGATTCTGAAGATGTCACTTTGGGTTTTGACAACGTGATATGATACGATTGAAAATAATCGTTAGCTGCAGTCATTAAACAATATGGAGAGACCGTTGTCATGCACAGTTCAAAGGTAAACCTTTGTCTGATGAGTGATAAATGGTGATCTTGCATTGGTTAATCCTATTTGAATTAATGAGTGATGATGATTCTCTTTGCCTCATTAAACAATTCCCCTCTGGGATCAATAAAGTTTTTTTTAATATTGAATTCAACAATCATACTGTAACATATGCAGCCCACTTTCCCTGCTGTGATCTAAGTGTGTCCATTGCAGAGTCATATGTTGCACTATTCAAATTAAATATTTGTAGTAATAGTGTTAATTATCTTATTTTGTCCATAAGATGATTCTACTGATGTTGGTGAGGAAGACAGCTTTCTTGGTCAGACCTCTGGGAATGCACCACCTCCTTCTACATTTAACTACTTCTCCAGCCCCTTAACCAGCAGTGATCCATTTGCATCAATCGGGCAGTCCCCATGCCCACCGCCTGCCCTGTCAGCGGCACAGACAACAGCAGGCCCAGTTTCTGTTCCCAGCAGTGTTAGCATGGCTCCACCACCACCACATACGAGCTCTCAGATGAACCCTGGGCTTCCAGCATTTGGCAGTGCAGTTTACCAGAGCCCTATAGGACGTCACACTCCTCCCCCGACCACAATGACCCCACCACCTCCCCAGATGCAGCCACAGACTCATAATCCATACCGACACAACCCCACCAGCAGCAGAGCCAGTCCTTATATTCCAGCTCCAGAGATGCTGCCTCCAACACACACGCCTCAGCAGAATCCGTACTCTCTCAGCTCTCCACCACAGACATTTCCACTGTCAGGACCTACATTCACAAAGGTAGATATCCGCTGATTTGTGTTTGTTTCTGTAAATATGAGCACCAGCTACATGACACAAGTGCAACCATCATAATAAAGAAGTTTATTATCAAGAATCTTTTTCTTCTCTCTTCAGCCTCCTCCTACACATATTCAAGGGCCTCCTCCTCCAACTGCTGCTGCTGCAGCAATAGTCCCTGCAGGCCCCATGATGCCATATAACTACAATGTCTATGAAGCTGTTCAGCCTCATTGGTTCTACTGCAAGCAGGTGGAGTCAAAGAGTGTCTGGCTTCCTTTTAGTATCATTGACTCCATTCAGCTAGAGGAGACATACAATTCAGGTATGACGACATAGGGGCTGTGCTAATTTGTGAATGTTTTTTATGTAGAGAAACCCAAACAGCTAACCTTGGCAATGGTGAGAATCTCACAGTCCAGTGAAACTATGATCTGTTCTAATATTCTTCTTTTTGTTTTACTAGTTCAACCAGACCCAGAAAATGTGATTATACGTACAGACGGAGGGCGTTACGATGTGCAGCTCTACGACCGCATGCGCACTGCAGTGTACTGGGAGGAGGAGCCTACAGAGGTCCGACGCTGCACCTGGTTCTACAAAGGGGATACAGATAGTCGCTTTATTCCTTACTCTGAGGAATTTAGTGACAAGTTGGAGGTTTGTCTCACTATTGAATCAATCAGAAATATATGGGTTAATAAAATGTGGTTAATAAAATGTTACATTGCTTCCTCCAATCAAACCAAGTTATTAGCCAAGTTCTGCAGTAACTCTAACGTGCAATTCACTGACAGGCAGAATATAAGAAAGCTGTATCTACCAACCAGTGGCACCGTAGACTGGAGTTTCCATCAGGAGAGACCATTGTCATGCATAATCCTAAGGTAAACCTTTGTCTGATGAGAATTAAATATTGATCTTGCCGTGATTAATCCTATTAGTTTGACTGATGACGATTCTCTTTGGCTCTGTAGGTGATTGTTCAGTTTCAGCCCTCCTCCATGCCAGATGAGTGGGGCACAACTCAGGATGGTCAGACCAGGCCCAGAGTGGTGAAAAGGGGGATTGATGATGACCATGATATAGTGCCTGATGGTAGTCAAGCTCCTCTGTACCAAAGTTAATTTAATATAAGTGCAGGCACTTACAGGAAAAATACATAAACCCCTACAATACTTTTTAAAAGTATAAATATATTTTCCAGGCGAGCACTCCAAGGTGGATCATCTTGTGTTCATGGTTCATGGAATCGGTCCCGTGTGTGACCTGAGGTTTAGGAGCATGGTCGAGTGTGGTGAGAAACATGCAGTCATTCCAGTCATCAGTGTTGGTGTAGCTCCCGTGGTCACATTATTTATCAAATAAACTGTACAAATCCTTGTGTTTTTTAGTTGACGATTTCCGTAACGTGTCACTGAAGCTGCTGCACAGTCACTTTAAGAAATCGCTGGATGAGCGAGCCATCAGCAGGGTGGAGTTCCTGCCTGTCCAGTGGCATACGGCTCTACACGGAGATGCCACAGGAGTGGACAGGTGAGGAGAGGCAGGTTTACGCCGATCAGTTATATGAAATACACACGTGGTCGTTATCAGCTGCTGTTTAGACTGCAATGGAAATATATGGAACTGTTAATTAATTAAGTTAATTATTAATTAAGTTTAATTATATATGATAGCTCCCCCTAGTAAACATGTAGGTCTTTAAATGCAGGTCACAAACATGCTGTTTCAGTTTTTAAAAAAAGTTTCACTAACTTCCTGACATAGCCACACTGTTGCTCAAATTAGAGGAAATGGCTACTGTTTTCAGCTGTGGCTTATTAGTCTTCTGACATTATTTATAGTGGCAATAAACTATACCATACTGCACGTGTTAATGCCAGTGAAAGAACATGTTACTCAGTGCAACAGTGTTATTCACTCAAGTGTTTTAATGCTTTTTTTTAGCTCTATGGCACCAAATGTCACAAACAATATTTGGTAGAAGATAAATTCATTTGATTTGCTAACAGGAAGAAAAATGATTACTTGTCACAGGATTAATTCTTATTTGTCTTTGCAGGAAGATCAAGCAGATCACCTTGCCCAGCATTGGACGTTTACGCCACTTCACAAATGAGACACTGTTAGATGTGCTTTTCTACAACAGTCCCACTTACTGCCAGACCATCATGGACACAGTTGCTCTAGAGATTAACACACTTTATGCCCTGTTCATGAAGAGGAACCCAGACTACAGAGGAGGCATGTCAGTGGCTGGACACAGTTTAGGTAATAAACCAGTTTATTGTTGGCTTGAGCTTCACTGGTTTATGTTTTATTCTTTTCATTCTTTTTATTATTTTCATCTAAATTGTCATGTATCCTTTCTTCTTGCAGGTTCCCTGATTCTCTTTGACCTGCTGTCAAATCAGAAGAATGCGCTGACCGTGCCAATCTTGCCCACAACTAATGGAGAAACCAAACAGGTTAGACAGGTTGATTTATACACAGTAGCATCTCATCTACTATCCTGCAAATCAACTGAAAAACAACAGCTTTTTCAACCAAAGCACAGTGTATGTATTATGTAATAATTAACCATATTTGTTATCATCACTTTGGCATACTGGTGCACACAGTAGTTTGAATCATATCAAAATAATGTTTCAGTACATAATTGTAAATTCTACTTCTCATATCAGGCGGCAGCACCTGTTACACAGGCAAATAACGCTGTCGTGCCTCCAGCTGTTGAAGGTGAGCCCAAAGAAGATGGGGAGGAGTTTGAGGATCTTTCTACTGTGCTGGAACATCTGGGCCTGTCAGAGTACAGGAGTACTTTCAATGACGAGAGGATTGACATTGAATCTTTTGTAAGAATAAATAGCCTTTTTTTTTTTTGTAAAATTAGAAAGATGTATGCTGCCGATAATATTCAGAAACCTCTGAAGCAATATGATAACTTTTTTTAGGATAGCGGTGACGTTTCATTTTGTGTTCACATTCTTTCAGTTTATGTGTACGATTGAGGACCTGAAAGAGATGGGAATTCCTCTGGGTCCCAGGAAAAAGATCACCAAGTTTGTCAAAGAAAGAGTGAATAAGCAGGTATGTTTCTATCATAAATGTGTGTGAGACCTGCAAACAGAGTGGTGATGACCATGATAAAAATGGATGATTCTCTTTTTGTATGTATGTATGTGTGCAGGCAGCCCAGCAGCAGAAAGCAGAAGTGAAAGAGGTCAGTCAGCTCGCAGCGGCAGCACCACCACCACCACCAGCTCAAGGTCTACCTGAGCCCTCTGTAAAGAAACTTCCTGTGGGCAACTCTGTTTCCTCCATCCACGTGGACTACAATTGCTTTGAAGTCGGTACTGGACAGGTAAATGTGATTTAAAACACAAGACGCGAAAGTATTAAAGTTAAAGACTGTAAATTCTACTCAACCTCTAACAATAACTTTATTAATGTTTTGTCCTGCAGGTGTCAGTGGTCTACCACACTCTGGACTTTGAGCCAGTGAATTTCTTTGCCTTGGGTTCACCAATTGGCATGTTCCTGACAGTCCGAGGGCTGGAGAAGATTGAAGAGACGTACGAGTTGCCAACGTGCAAAGGATTCTTCAACATTTACCATCCGGTATACAGCTTGTATAACATGTGTCATATAAGATGACACTGCTTACACATAAATAACAAAATATAAACCATTAACCTTATAGTATAATCAATATCTAACTAGTGACTACGTTTCTTTTAAGTTGGACCCAGTGGCATACAGGATCGAGCCCATGATAATGCCAGACTTGGAGCTGAAGCCTGTTTTGATCCCTCATCACAAGGGGAGGAAGAGGCTTCATCTTGGTATGACGCTCTTTTTTTCTCTTAAATTTCTCCCTGCATCACCTCAGATAACTCTTTCCGTTGACATATTTAATATATCTGCAAGTAGATTTTTTTAGTGTTTTTTAATTAATATAAAATGCTGACATGGTGACGTCTTCATAGTGGCTTTAACTGATTTGTTGTCTTATTGTGTCCTATTTTTTTAGATGGTGGTATTTTCCTTTTTGTTGTGTAATTTTAAAGATAATAAAATAATGGTTGTTTTTTCTGCATAAACATATGTTGGAATGACTTCTAATACAAAACCTTTTTTTCCTAATGTATCATCTCTGTTTTTCAGAACTGAAGGAGAGTCTCTCAAGAATGGGCTCTGACCTGAAGCAGGGTTTCATCAGCTCCTTGAAAAGTGCCTGGCAGACACTTAACGACTTCGCCCGTGCACACACCTCATCTGCTCAACTTCAGGCTGAGCTTGCCATCGTGGCCAATCAGATCGAAGAGCAAGAGAAGCAAGCAGAAGAAGGTGATTTTTCGCTCTTGAATCTTGATATTGTGCAAGATTATTACGATTACTAAAGATGATTATATTGTTATTCTTGTCTGACACAGACCATAAGATTGCAGAGATCTCTGAGCCACAAAAAGAAGAAGAGCCTCAAGTGAAGATAGGGATGTTGAACAGAGGGAATCGCATTGACTACGTCCTGCAGGAGAAGCCCATCGAAAGTTTCAATGAGTACCTGTTTGCCCTCCAAAGTCATCTCTGCTACTGGTACAGACGACTTAATTTCACTCAGACTTTTTACTACTGTACATAAATAAGTTTAATATTCAGGGTCCTGTTACTGTGCATGCTGCCTACTGTCACACTGTAATATCAGCAATAATTCAAGGATAGTTACAACCACCCTCCACAGGATAAATGCTATAGATGATGGATGTATGTCATAACACAATATTCAGGGCACCTGATGAACACTGACACAGGTTTTGCTCATGATTTCCCCTGTAAATAAAGAGGTCTCTCTACGAGACGTTTACTGTGTCAGTGATGGGAGACAAAATCCACAGATCTCCCTCTGTACAGCAATATATTAAAAAAAGTTTCTCTGAAGAAAATGCAAGGCTGTAGTGAACGCTATAATGACTTCAACTTTGAAAGATAAAACTACTACTAAAGCTTAATTTGATTAACTCAGAGGATTCTATAATGTGTGACCTGTTAGCAGATGAGGGTAAAGCTTTTATACTAACACGTGTCTTGTTTTTCAGGGAATCTGAAGACACAGCTCTGCTCATTCTCAAAGAGATCTACAAGACCATGGGGGTCCAGGCAGAAAACATTTCCCATTAATGAAGTACCTGAGATGAAAAGAAGCCTGTCTGAAAACTTCATGTCAGATCTCCAGGATTTTGATTATGCTTTTCAAATTTTTTTATCTTTTATTTTCTATCCATGTAGTTTACTGTAAACAGATGAGTAATACAATTGTATTATGCCATTTGTCTTAAATTAAGAAATGAATGAGTGAGTAGATTCATATACACTTGACAGGTTTGTTATGACATTTTTATAGTGTAATTTATAGGTGGAGTTTACTGAAAACATGTATCATCAAATCAAATGCTAACAGCAGAAATGACGTAGTAGCCTTCTGTAAGTTTTATTTAATGGCCAAAATTCCAAATAAATAATTTCCTTCCACAAGTTTTTTTTAATTGTTATGTACTGCCAAGAGGAAGACATGTAACATTTCTCCTTCAGAGTGAGGAGACTCAAAAACAGTCTACAGAAAGGTGTAATATTTGCAGAAGCACTGATTAAAAATAATTACAGTACAGGATGAGATGCAAGTATAACCTGCTGTCATCGTGAGGAAAATAAAGCACTTCTTTCCTGCTCTACGTACGATTTTCAAAGCTGTAACACTGCGCTTCTAACATCTTCCTCAGCTGTAACAGCCTCTCTCATTATGAGATGGAATAAAATTAACAAGCCTACAGCTGTGCTTCAAAATGTTTCAGAACAATCAACATATCACTTTAAGCATGTAGGCACATACGACAAAAGTATTCAACTTATGTATATGAAACAAAATGCTAGAAAAGTATTTACAAAGGTAGCTTTAACATTCAGTCTCAGTTGAGTATTAGGAATCATAGTGCCGTGAGTTATTCTCACCGAGCATAAATGACAAATCTTTGTTATTTAAACAATAACACTGGTCGACAGAGACCTGATATAGCGCTGCATGCTAATAGCAGATCTTTGCTTCTGGCTCTACTTTTATCAGTATGCTTCTGATCCTGTCAAAGCTGTCATCAGAAAAGGAAGATAGTTACTGTCACAAAACACATAAGGAAGGTCCCTTTTTTCCCCCACACAACAACAGTATATCTCCACACACCACTGCTAATACACTGTATACAGACGTGGATTTTAAGACAAAGCTGAGAATTGGTAGAAACGTACAAGTTTGTATCGCATCAACCTGCATTTCTTTAACTTTCAGTGTGAGAAAGTGCAACCTCTTACTCCTTTCATCAACAGATAATACTTAGTTTTAGAATTAAGACATATTACCCTTTTTACTGCCGTTTATCCATAACCTTTCCAGACACAATGACTGGCTGTATTTGACCTTTGATATATTTTTTGTAATGCAGAAATCAGCTGAAATCTTCTGGCTGATGTCATGCTCAGCAGTGAAAGGTAGTTGTGCAGCAGAGAAGGTGAACGCAGTGAAGAAATTGGCTGCAAGTCAGGTGTTTTGTTTGAAGCAGGTACCATGGCTTCGTGAGAAGTTTGTTTCCCTGCATGCTTACTGAAATTATTTCAACAAGATAAAAGATAACATTAACCTAAATCCAAGAGATGTAGTAGATGTTCTACATGTGTAAGTTTTCCTTCAGCAGGCTAAAGATGAATAATTTTACCATTTGGTTTTGGTTGATACTGCCGTAGCTCTTCAATAAGTTGTACCATGTTGTGAAGTTTCACATTTATAAATGTGCTTTTTGTACATTCATTTGTCTACAGCTGTGCGGCAAAATGCAGAAGGATCCATATAAATGTGTCTTTGCTGTAGTGTGTTAATACTGTCTTGCAGTCTTAACATTGGAATGACAATAGACACACTCAATGGACACCTCAGGGGTGCTCAGTCCTCTGTTTTGCTCTGAGTCTTGAAGGCCTGCTTGCGTAGGTGAGCCTCAATCTCCTCACGGAAAACCAGCATGCCCAAGTGAGGGTGGGAGGCCTCGTTCATAGCTTTGGACTGGATGCACATGCGGTACTGCTCCGGTGTCAGCTCGTCTGCACACTGCTTCTCATGCCACAGGTGGAAGAGACCAGACACTGGTGTCCGCATCACTATCAGGTCACTTCGAAGGTATTTCCTGTACAAGTGGACGTCTTCCACACCCCAGCCTTTAACTTCTAGATCAAACCCCCCTGAGAGAAGCATATCATTTTGTAAAATGTTAAGTTAACATTAACAATTGTGTATGAGTGTACAAAGTATAAAGTCACAAGTGACTGATACTGACCAATGTTCAGGAAATCTGAGCGATACTGGCATGTCATTCCAAAGCCAAAATCTCTCCAGAATCCAGCATCTTTTTTGTGAATCTAAAAAAAGAATTGAAACATATGCACAAACACTGCAGATTTGACTAAACAATTAATATTATCTAAATTATTATATTGATATTATTAGTATTTTCAGTTCTTACGAGTTGAAGATCAGTGGGTGGAGCCAGCTCCAAATTTCCATAGACTATGGCAGGATTGTACAGACTGAACACCACTGGATAAAAGACTTTCTTATCTACAAGAACAAAACAAAAACACAATTAAATACAGTGTAATATATTTAGCGACACTTGATTTATAAGCAAGCTCAGAAAGACTTAATAAATCTGAAAAATAACATGTACAGAGAAAACCTACTTGGAGCAGTGTGGAGCCGACAGGTGTTAAGGAACTCCAGTGTAAAATGAATGTCAACATCACAAAAGAACATTAAGACGTCGCCTTTCTTCCAGTCGTGAGCACCGATATCCAGACCCCGACCACGAGAAAACTCCTCATCCACCGGGATCAGGGTGTAATTGGAGAAGCTCTCCTCCCTGGAAAACAACAAATGCATTAGATTTAAATTCCCTGGTGCAAACATACGCACAGTTCTTTCTCTGAAAATGCACAAACCTTGACACTTTTTCCAATGACGTCTTCACCTCTTGTAGACCCTCCTGCCCAAAATAAACCACTGTGAGATGTACTCTTCTGTCCCGCTGTATGCATACCACCCTGAAAACATATTAGACAAAAACACACTGTAAGTTTGTACTGTATTACACATCATCGATAAAAACCAAGCCAGCATGTCCATTGACAAAATTGAACCGAACATGCTCTGTCAGACATTTTCTGACTCATTCTCACCTGAAGTTGTGTAAAAACTGTGAGAAAGTTTCTACTCTGCCTGCCAGCGGCACAATGATGTTAATAATCATCCCTGATGTTTCTACAGATGTGCTCCTGACTTTCATTAAGGGACCAAAGGGCCTGAAGAGCGTCACATGACGGAAGCTGCTGGAATCCTCCTTGGCAAAGAAAAGCTCATAAAGTGTCCCTTTGTCCCTCTCTGTCCTGTACAGTCCTGCCAAATAAAAAAATTGGAAAAATAACGTCACACTGAAAAACATATCAGTTGCAGTGATAAATCATGTGGTGTGGGTCTTACCTTCTGTGAAGTGGCCCTCTGTGTAAGTTTGTCTCTGCATTGGCATGTCATCCTCCACACCATCCTCCTCATCTGGGTTGTTGATGATGTCCAGAGCAGCCTCAATGACCTCCACCAGCTCGTCCCTGCGATCTTTGCGGACAGGTTTCTCCTCTGGATGCCGCGTCAGCCCCATTTCCAGCTGATACACCTTGGACGAAGTGAAACTCTCAAAGGGCACCAAGGCGTACTCGCTGGGCAGACGTGCCCCTGTGTTGACTTCAGCCTTGTCAATCTGAGAGTGCAGGTACTCCAGCAGATCTCCAGGCTCTTGGTCTTTAGTTTCATCTGGACCCTTCGCTCCAGGAAGCTCCTTCTTATCCTGCAGGAGCTTCAGCTTCTCATTCATTTCCTGCAGCTCCTGCTTGAGCTGGGCAATTTGGCGCTTCAAGCTGGCTGCACGGTTTAGGTGGCGCTCCTCCTGTTCCTGCAGCAGTGCCTGGTAGTACTCCTTTCCATAAGTCTCTCCTGCTAGGCCAGGCAAAACCAGACTGACGTCTGCCGGAGGGGTGCACTCCAGCAGATATGCAAACAGCAGCAGCACCAGCAGCAGGAAGAGGCCCAGGAATAACCAGCGGACCCGACCCTGGAATGGCAACCCCCGCCTGGGCATCACGCTCTGAAACAAGCTATAGCTGGGAAGTCTGCATTCCCTTTCCCCTCTGATCACATTATTTAGAACATGCTTCTGCACAGCATCTCAGAGATGTGAAAAGTCGTTTAAGTCATTTTACTGTGAAGATCTTGTTTCTTGTCTCCAAGGTGTCAGTGTCTTCAAACATTTGTTCTGTGTAAGTCCATCAGATGATCACCTGGGAGAAAAATCACAGAAATCCACAATAAGACAAAGCTCTTGTACTACAAAGCGAGCCTTCGTGAAGTCTGATTTATTGTAATGCCCACTGATTAGCAGATAGTCAGATTATAACATCTGATACAACATTGTTTTTTAACATTCAGTCAACCTCAGTAGTTAACTATTTCATTTCCTGTTAATTAAATACATTGACAATGTCTTCAGTGTTCCCAACTTCTAGACAGATTTTACATTTCAAAAATTAAACTACACCAAGCAGAGATAGAAAAATATCTATACCTGAACTGTCCTCGCTAGCATATGGCGGCTAGCTCTAAGCTAAACAACAGCACAGAGAAAAACTGGTGGGCGAGCTCAACAACCAGCAATTTACTAAAGACAAACTTCCGGTGCCATCCGTTCCATTTCAAAATAAAAGCAGAACACCAACAATATTCTGCAAAACAGCAACGGATACCTTGTAACATTAAAAATTCAAATAGCACAATATTGAAAGCTGTGTTTTCTGATAATGTTGTGTCTTACAAGTCTCAGTTTTTAATGGATTCTTCAATTCTGACTTAAGGCAGGAAAGCTAGAGTATGTAGCCTAGTTGTTAAAGACCTCTTACCAACCACATACCAAGAACACTTTGTTTCCCAAAGGTCACACATTCAGATATACACAGCATGTGTCTGTGTGCATGTGACTCTAAACAGCAAGCCAACAGATTGTTGTCCAACAGAAAAAACATACTGCTTATTCTGGGATAGATGCACATTTAAAAGGACTGTAAATCTCAGCAGCTTTCTAACTTGGCACCCAGGATAGGTCTTCACCTGTAAATCAGACTCAAGACAGCTATAATGAAAATCAGCAGGCAGTCCAAAACAGTCCAAAAAGCCAAACCACTACTCGAATGTTTCGAAAATCTACTGTAGCCATGTCTTTGTAAATCGACTGCGCAAGTAAAATTTGGTGTTCAGTTGGTGTCACAATATTAAAACTTTTTAAATTAAAACAAGACTTCAGATACTTAACATAAAAAGTCCTGCTGATGAGTTTCAAAGTTTTAACTAGTCAGAAAAGACAAATGAGTGCCAAAAATGAGAGAAACAGATGATGTATCAGGTCTGTAACCGTTGATACTG
>JAUBNQ010000007.1:5015040-5028658 GCA_032353495.1 Ctenopoma kingsleyae | reverse complement strand
AAATTTTGCAATAAATACATCTGTAGATTATATTTAGAATATAATCTTGCATACTTAGAAAATACTACCTTCAGTTCTGCAGTATCACACAGACCATGTGGGTTCAAATGATTTAAATACCCTTTGTTTCTGTCTCAGTTGCAAACGATGGGTCAAGCGCAGCGTGCACCACTAGGCAACTGGAAAATAACTTGTCAAGACCCATGTGAAACAAGAGGACTAAATGCCCCAAGGGCGAAATTTCAATCAATGTCTCCTTGTCCTTTCACCACAGCAAATTAGATTCTACCCATGCATGAGAAGGGAAGTGTGACCCTGAACTGACTAGAGGATCAGGGAGAGGGCTTTGACAGGTAGGAACAACATCTATGCTACACCACCAGCAGCAACAGCAAAAGCAAATGTTGGGATTTCCAGCAAAGACCGTAATAATAAACCGTGTCCCCCCCCATATGCTTCAAAAATAACACTAGCCCAGTTTGGACATAATTAACTTAATGGCGTAATGCAATTTTGCCAAAATAAAGATGGAAATAGGTAGGTTAGGTGGTAGCTTAAATAGAAAGGTTTTGTTAACCTCTTAAACCGTTTCCTCATACAGCAGTATAACGAACAGTCTGTCAAAAGTTCATAAAAAAAGTTGTGCTGGTCTTTTTACTAAAACTTCTATAAGAGAAAGCCTTAACACTACCAAAACAACACGTCAGGTGTAGTTTGTGCACACAGCGTTTGCTGAACAAAGCCACGCCTTGCAGCACTTTAGAGGATAATTAACTTTAAATAAACTGTTAAAAATATTTTAGAGGCTGGGATAAGTTGGGTGAGGGTAAGCTTGTAGTTTTATAACATGTTGTATGCCAATTTTCTTAATAAACCACTACACTTGCAAAACCTAAACCTAAAACTACACACCATGACTACTGGACTACAGCTTGACAAACAGCTTTGCCATAGAACCACAGAAGAGTCACTTTTTTTTTTATTCCTAAGACAGACAAGCATAAGTGCTTACACAATTAAATCTAGAATATAAACTCTGCAGCAAACAACTTGTATCATGATGTTTTCCAATTATACTAAGAGAGATGTAGTGACAGCAGGAGTGGGAAATTGACAAGATTTACAATGCATCCATAGGCAACACAAGACAGAAGCTTTACTAAATCATGTAATGTAATAAGGAACTAAATCAAATATCAGTATGTATCAAATGAAATTTATTGGACTGGCTCTTCTCAAAAGCAAAAAATGCTGGTGAAAACGATCACTCTAATGCAAGAAGAAGGTGGGGCAGCTAAAGATGCTGAAAAACATGGCTTCCTTTGGTACGGTGGGGGTCACCGCTGAGGTTTGCCACTTGGTTAAAGGTCGGAGGGCAAAGCAGGGTCAAAGATACAGTAGCAAGGTCACGGCAGAAGATAAACGGATCAATGCTTTTATGTGAAAACATCTGTGGCTCCTCTTGAGGAAGTGATGGATTACACACAATTGTGTGCGCGTTAAGAGGATTTGGTTAATTTCGATAAAGGCTTTCATCAGGTTTAGCTGCAAACACAAACCCCCCCCACACACACCTGCAGCTTGTTCTGCAGACCTTTATCAGTTATTTAAACAATACGTGAGCGTGAACTCAAAGGTCATTTCAGCAGCAAGTTTCTTCTTCTAACATTAAAAGATCCTTACTTAAATGATTACTTCAAAACATCTTACATTCAAACTGCAACAAACTCTGCAGGCACCAGCTTCCAATTCATTCTAATTTATGTCTTGAAATGCTCCACTTCTTCTACTTAACTCTACTTGTAAGTGCAGGACGACGCCGCAGCCACATTTAAAAATGCTGATTACTCTTATAGTGAGTGCTGATTGTCAATTTCCTTTGTTTGATTACCTCAGCAAGAAACGCTAAACTAATCAGTAACCTGGAACCTTGAACAGCGACAAACAAATACTCACTATTGCAACTTTTGTTGTCTACGACCTTAACAAAATATTGCAACCATTGCTTCAATTCTAGCAAATGTTTAATGACTTCAATTCTGGTGAGCGCATTAGAGGTTATGTGATACAAAAAGTGCATCGCAACATAATTCAGTTACTCAGAATATGAGCACTGACACATTCTGGTGATCTAAAGGCTTATAGCAGGAAATGGTTATATTATCAATGACGTCAACAGTCGGAACATCCTCCAAAAGTGAGATGAACTCATACACAGCTAAATCAATCTGATGTCATGTTGAGGGCAGTTAATGTCCGACCTGCAATCTGAACGGTGTGTGCACTTGTATAACAGGCGATATTTTTTTCCTAAAGAAAACAAACAGCCAGTGTTTACCCAGAGATAGGAGCAGCTGCTGCACACCTGCCTGCAGCTCGCCTCTGCTTCCCTCTGTACAAGTGTAGGTCTTTTGTTGCAGCAAACAGGCAGGTGAGGGGCAACGGGTTTAACGTAGGGTGTAGATTTCAACACCTATGTAATTACCGTCGCGTCTTTGCTGTACGAAATCGACTGTGTTCACCTACTAACATCAGGAGTGCTGCTTGTGTGATGTATAGCAAGAGATGTAGATGAAGGTTGGGTGTGTGATAGGAGCATCTTGTGTGATGTGAATCCACATCTTTCAGTCTCAACTGTCTGTCACAATGAAAAATAATCAGAGAACATTACACATAACTACGGCACCTTCAGATTTCATCAATCATGTGCACAACTGTGCAGGAAACTGCTCCCTTGGGTGATTACGTATAGACTCATAGTTTATTGGTAAGCCCACTTTTGCACTGAGCCCTCCACAGCTCAATTCCACTAAAAGACTGTGGTAATTATCTATTTTTTTACACTCTACATCCGAGATCAAAGCTGTGAGAGTATCCCCTGTTAAGACTAGTTTTAAGTCCAAAAACAAATTCAGGAATTCCACACAATGGCCTCTGTCTGTCTGAGCATCACATTTGACATACTTGCTGCACAGAGACTTTTGCACACTCCTGAGCAATGACAGACACTTTAAATATAGACTGCATGGGAGGACAGTGTTGGTACAGTTGGGCAGTGGGATTGTGAATGGGATTATAATATTATGATATATGACTGTATTCATTTGACTCTTGGTCTCAATGTGCCATTCCACGCATAACAACCAGAAGCACAATGCACGTATCACTTTCTGCAGCGTCAAACAGTGCTGGCATTGTGTTCGTGCCATTTCAAAAACTTAAAACTCACTCAGCTTCCAAAATGTTGCAGTTTAGCAAAGCAATTTAGCTTTACACATGAGCAGCCCAAACCGTGCGCGTTTGTCACTTGCCATCTAGACTTCAGGTCCACTGGCTCCGTCTGCAGCAGCTCAGAAAACACTCCTCTCTGTTATTTTCGCTTCTCGCTTTTGTCATCACAGTCAGTGAGTTTAAATTGTGTGAATTTATTGTGCATCTGTTTCAACTGACAGGAGAACAAGATGAAGGTGAAGGAGAGAAGATGTTTTGAAAAAAAAAGAAGAAGAAGAAGACGTCAAGTCAAACTGAGCAGAGGATATGAAATGTAAAGACAACTCAATTTCATTTTTTAATTAACCATTTGGACTATTTCTTCTTGCATAAATACTTCACTCCAACAGCAGCAGAGCAACATAAAGCGGTTTCTTGCTTCATCTTCGTCTCCCAGTGAAACAGACGATGAACCTTACCTTCCAGCAGCAGCAGCATCACCACGATGTTACCCGGAGAGAAACCACAACTTGGCCCCATATTCGCGAACCATAAGTGAAAGTTTCTCAATGAAAACGCGATTCAAAAAAGTTCCTTTGGACGAAGAATAAAAATGAAAATCAAACCCATATAATATAAAAGGTGCCGTATAAACCAGCGTGCGTCCTGCGTGCGCGGCAGTGACATGAAGTCCTCAGTGTCCCATAGAGGGGCTGCTGCGTGCGGCTCCTGTGGCTGCTGCTGGGCTGACTGGCTGTCCGGGGGTGGGGGTGGGGTTGGGGGGGGTGGAGGTTCACAGCTTAAACTCCTCACTGCCCCGCTGCTTCCGCAGCAGCAGTCGGCACAGCATCTACAGGAAATTTAAGAGCATAATTTAAGAGCGGGTCAGTCCTCTCATTAACACTCTGCAGGAGACAGTTACTAACAATTATCATTAAATGTGTAATGGCTCATGTTAAAGGTACAGGCACTGTTTTTTAAAGGGGGGTGGGGTGTATCGTGTGTTTATGTTAATTATTGCTTCATTAGGCCTATAACATGAGCATCATATTGAAATAATCATGATTTCACATCTAACTCTATTGTGGAAAATCATGGACACTGTTGTAAAAGGATTTCAGTGGCTCATCATCTTTAGTTTCTGCCTGAATGAGAATCCATTTCACTACTGAGCTGCAGCCCAAAACACTGTATGGATTAGAAACAACTGGCTTGGAGACATGTGCAGCGACTATCAGCTCACTACTGTAAGACCTGGTAAAACTGTGCGACCTTTCCCCTCTCAGGTGTCAGAGTGTGTCAGAGGCTGGAGCCTGTGTTAGTGAGGGATATCTCTGCGACTGGATAGTGTAGAGTGATGCATTGCTGCAGCCTCGGGGCAGTACACCAGTCACTCACACAGCAGTTGCTCTCCAATCAATGTCTCTACATGGAGCAACAACACTGGAACTTACTGGGATGTGGAGGGGACAGCAGGGCTTCTCAGGAGCTCCAGCAACTCTCATCAAGTGGAAAAAAACACATTCCTAACACTGTACTTACTTTTTGGTACAATCTACTAACTTCATTTACAGATTTACTGTTTCTAAAATGCAATAAAAACTTTGAACTTTTACTTATCTGACAAAACTACAAAGAAAAGATAAGACTGAAAAGTATAAAATATAATCAAGTAACAATGTGAAACAAGGTGATTCCAAAATTGGCAGGTTATTTAGTAACAGGTGAGGGTGACTGGGTATAAAAGGAGCATTTACTAAAAGCTCCATATTTTCAAGCCAAGCTACATCAGGTACTTTGTACAAGAAACAAAAAAGACAATCCAGGTTTTTATCAGCAAAAGTTTCACAAGTCAGCATCCGTGACAGTGTGCAAAATATATATTGGGTTTCTAGAGACATTAAGGTAACCCTCTCCTGGGAAGTGACTGGATATTTCTGCAGAACAATGTCATGCCTCATTTTACACATGCTACAGCAGTGTGGTTTTGTAGACACAGAGCGCATCTGTCTCCTGCTGAAAATGTATGGAGAGAAGAATCAGACAACAGTGTCACCGGACTGTAGCTGCAGCTGAAGTCTTTGTATTTGCAGTGGTAAACATGCCTCTTTTAGTTTTTTATTACATTTTAGAAAAAGTCCCAACATTTCTTGAAATGGGGTTTGTATTTGTTGTCTCTGTATCTTTAAAACAGTCTGCCTTTAAATTCCTGACTAAAGCAGAGTTAAACTTAAAAGAGCTGCAATATTTAAACTTGATATGTTGTTTTTACTTACATGTTTATAATAAATGATCTGATAAGCAGATCCTGCACGCACAAGTCCACTTACACTATTAAGCGGGATAAATATAATACTGTTTGCTGTATCAAGGGAGAATGTGGTGATCATTATGTGATATAAGAAACCGAGCGGCCTGCATGAGAACACTGTATCTGGGATAAGGTTTCCATAAGACAGACTATAGGTATCTTGAGACGTATGCTCAATAATAATCAATAAAGACAAGGGAATGTGGTATGTGGAAACACAATGGTGTCTTATGGGCTTTTTCTGACACTGTGACAGTAGAGCACTGTAGCAAGAGTTCAGCAGTGTCTAAACCTGAACTACAAGCTGAATATTCATCTCCTTCACAGTGGGGCCAATCTTATTTTGAAATGTTTGATATTTCATAACTTCTGTTGATCATATTTAATAGGTTTAATGCTGATCAAGCTGTAAACCACTCTGAATGAGTCTGCCCACATTTTAATACAAAGCTTCATCACAAACATAAAAGTTATCTTTAGACCTCTGTGATGAGTCTGTATCGATTACATTTTCCTCTCATGAAGATGCAACTTTGCTTTTCCTTTGCTGGCACAGTAGTTTGGGAAAGCAATTACAGACTTGAGTTTTGTTCAGTCCCAGAAGGCACAATGCACCTTCTGGGACTCAAACAACGTCTGCTCATAAGACAATTACCAGAACCACCACACCACATTACACAATGTCATCACGACTTTCTGAGGAGTGTGTAATATGATTTTACTCTAAAAGAGCATGATGCTGTTTCATTTCATTAACTAGATGGTCATTTCATGATGCACGCAGCACCTGACCTGATGCTGAGGGCACACCGATCTGAGCATGTTCAATCCCATCATTCAGGTTATACACTGTACAAACATATGTATAAATCACTCAGCTGCCAAACATGTGGAAATATTACAATCTAACTATAAAAACAAACCCTGTTCCAACATAAAGGGCTCGGACTCCTTGAGGGGACCCGTCGTTGTCCCCTGATGAATTGGATTTGTGTAATTTCCCTGATTTTCTAATACAATGAGTGCAAGAGGTGTCGCTCCCATTAACGACACTCCTTTGTGAGCTGTGCATCTTGACCCCTATTAAAGCACTGTCACTTGGACAGCAGATGGTACCCCTCTACACACATGCACACACAAAAAGAAAGAGTGGCCATGGCAACAGACTCATAATAGCTAGCGTGGTGTGAGTAGATTTGGAGTGGAATCACTCGGCCTAATTTGTTAAGTACCACCTCAGTAATTTTGAATTAATCAGCATATTCAGTGTACAAAACAAGTGGCATGAAATAAATGTTCAGCTGCCCACGCTGACAGTGGATCAGACAGAAACTGGACAGTGATAACACAGACAGTATTTTAATCATTTTCTTACTTTTTGCAGCTTGTGTTTCCAAAAAAAAAAAAAAAAGAGAGAAAAGAGCTTGTTTGCAGTTTTTTTTTTAATTCATCCACAGTAGACCAGGTTTTTAAAAAGTCCTGCAGATGTTATAATAATTTATATACCTTATGAATATAGTTTGTTTTTCTTTGGGAAAAAAAAGATAATAGCATTAATGGAAAAAGAGGTGGACAGATTCTGTTTATATTCTGAGGAAGAATTTCTTCCTGTAGAGAAAGTAGGCAATGAGCACCCACAGTGCAGTTCCCCACAGGCTTTGGAAGAGCCACTCCCAGTGACTCTCCTGGAAGCGCATCTCCCAGCTGAAAGGGAAGTAGAAACCCAGGAGAGAGTGGCCAACATACACAAAGATGGAGTTCATCCCTGAGGAGGAGAGGAAATGAGACAAAGTGTCTAGTGAAAAAACAAAAGCATCATTAACCACTTAAATATATTAAATGCAAATTGTATTATGCAAAGTGCACACATCATTGGGCCCTTTTTGTGAATAAACAGTACCTAGATATATGAAGGGCTGTCCACCCCACCAACCCTTGATATCAGTGACAAAGTACATGCCCCCGAGCAGCAGGAAGGAGAAGCAGCCCATACACATCACATAAGACAATGACCTGGAGAAAAAGACCATCAACAACACTTCATAACAACACTAACATTTTACCCTGTACATGTGGACATCACTAAAGTGTTAGTTGCACAGTGTCGACAAGGGTGTAAAAACACTGAGTCTATCAATCCTCTACTGCAGATAAATAACACCCAGAGGTCCTGAGCCATATCCAGCGATTTGTCCTGCAGTTTTCTGGATCAAACTAAAGCATCAGCAGTGAATCCTTGGCACATGCCATATGGAGCCACGCCAGTCAGTCATGTTCCTGTCTGTTCCTAAGTGCAAGAATGTTTGATGTAATATCATCTAATGCAAAATGGCTGCCTCCTGGAGCCTCTTTTCAGTAGGGTTTTATTTATTTATTTATGTATTTTTTATCTCAGCTGAACTGGGGCCAAAAAAAGGCTCATGGCTGAGAGTTAATTACTTCTAGACATCCAGGCAGGGACTTATACTCAAGAGCTCAATAACCTGTGCATGATGAACTGCCTATAAAAGGCAGGTAGGTAATGGCGAGGGATGAGTGCAGAGTGAGCGTGAGGCCTCTGTGGAACATCATGAAGAATTTGCTTACACATCACAGATGAAATGGTATTCTTCCTGCTGAAACATTAAAATGATTCACATCACATTAAGGGGAATGTGGGAGTGGAATAAATGCACAGGTCGTAAAGTACGCTATGTTTCAGGTAGTAATTGCACTGTATTTCACGCAAAATCATTACAAACATTTGTCAAGATGCCATGACTTGTTTTCCAAAAAGTCATATTATAGTCTGGGAGCAGTTAGGCTGCACTATGATTATATAGATGCTAGATGCTTTTCCCAGAGCCTGATCCTGTTCCATTACACAGGGCTGGTAAAATGTGTAGTAAGTGCTCCTGGGGTAGAAAGGATAAAGCATACTTTCTTTTGCCGGCTGTAAGGAAGAGTGATCATGTTAGGAGGATGTATAACCGCTCCATCTCACACTCTCGACAGCCCAGGTGATTATTTACAGTTGTTGCTGTCGTTAGAGGTAAGTAAACGCATGTTTTAGCAGCCTTGATTTGTGCCTGTTGGAAACCCATCCTTTGTTTTGTGAGGAAAAGTGGCTGAATTTAGAGGGTCAGGAAGCACTTACCAAAGGTTTTTATTGACAGGTATAAATCCTTCGTCTCGTGTGCACTTAGAAAGGATGGCTGCAGAGATTCCCTAAGGGTGGAAATGAAACAGATTTCAAATCGATGGATGGCGATAAAGCAAGTTGTATTGGGCTGCTAAAATGTAACGCAACAGAATCAAGCAAGTCTGGCAGATAATCTCAGAGGCAGAAAAACAAGGTCCGTCAAGTCACACATACACAGTGTCGGACTGTAAACCAGACAGTTTGATCATCCACACTGGAATGTTGTCGTCCTCAAAGAGAGCCACCTACGTACAGAGCAGAGTCACACTCATCTGAAGCCGTGTTATGGTCTTTTAACTCATGACACTGAGGAACTGTGTGTGACCTGATGAATGTTGCATCAATAAGATCTTTCAGCGTCTCATCTATTTACCTTTACATATGATTTAGAAACATTTTGTGCTCTATAGAGAAACCCAGGGCAGTAGATCAGAGTCCAAACATGCTTGTTAGGTGGATATCCATCATGTGTATAGATGACAGAATCGATGATGTGGAAATAGCCTAGCCGTGGCTGGACTCAGTCTCCAGGCTATCCAGGCAGCAGGATGTGGGATGGAGCTGGTATGTGGGGCAATCGCTCAATTTCAATCTCTCACTTCTGGAGGCTGATCGTTGGACTTTAATTAACAGGGGCTGTTGTTTATTAGAAAGAAGATGCATGGTTGCCTCTGAATATCAATCCACCGTAGAAATCACGCTACAGTGAACTGTGGTGCAAAACCTGGCTTTGTCGTTTACTGTGTCAACACTCTGTGGTTCTTTGTGAACCAGTGCTGTGATTGAGTGTGTGTGTGCATAAAGGAGCTCCCTCCTCCACTGAGGAGACCTGCTAATGTCAAGAGCACATGCCTGAAACAAGAGGCAGCTCAGCTCTGCTTCCTGCCTCTCCTCTGAGCCAAAATCGTATTAGAAAATTCAGCATCAAGAGCAGGCCAATCACTAAAACTAATTTTGCTTTTCTGTTAGTGAAAACACAATGTGAGACTAAAAATACATTTAACTACTTAGATTAGTGAAAAATACACATAAGCAGTACACGTGGAACGATTACATGCTGTATTTATGCTTTACAGAAGGGTTGATAACCATTACAATGTGAGAAAATCTATTTTATTGTTCTTCTCTATTTCAGTTAACCAGGATTTTAAGTCCCTTTATTGATCTTCCTAAAAAGTGTCTAATCCTGAATGTCTTGTCTCCAACATTATAGTCTTGCTAAGCATCCACATCATTTATTAATGGGTGAATTATGAGATACAGTGGAAAAACATAAAGCCTAATGTTTATTTATTTTGTCATGTGTTACTTTATCACTCTGTGCCTCTGGGAGAAGCCAAATGGATCTAATTTATTTCACCGCCCTCCAGCCACTCGCTCCACAGTAATACTCAATAAGATTCAGCACCAGGAGACATAATGGGGGAAATTTATCATTTAAGAATTGAGGTTAATGACATTTAATTCTCACAATACAATTTCAACTGATTCTCGCTTATGAAAGCAGGATTTTTCCTGATTTTCAATCACAAAATATCTACTCTTTGCACTTCTGGACTTCCAATTTTCCTATAGCTACTTCCACATATTCCTCTTACGTTGCTGATGTTTCTTGTCTTTTTAGCTGCATTTGCTCTGTAACTCTATAGACATGGCAGCGTCAATGTCACACTACACTTTTGATCTAGACTGAAATAACTTAAACATTGGATGGATTACCATGAAATTTAGTACATGACGTCTTCAGGATAAACTGTAGTTGTAAATTGAAAACATTATACATGGTAAACACCAGAATGTTGACAGTGTGAGCATGTTACTGGAGCATTTACTCTGTTCGCTAGCTTAGCTTTGCTTAGGTTTTTTCTTGCCATTTTAGAGCATGGTCTTGAACCTATGCTATTGTGGGTCTTTAAATACTATCCAGATATTGTGGTTGATATTGGGCTATAAAAATATACTTAACTAACCTGACTACAGGACACTACCAATTATAGAAAATAAATAAAAAACCTGTCTCCCTAATTGATACCCCCCAGTGTGGTTTAACCACATTAGGCAAATAAATAAACCTCATATACTTACACATTCCAGTCTCAAGGAACCCAGCACGGTAATATACAGCAACTACATAACTTTAAACTAATGGGACTTGTCTCTGCTTCTGTGTGTTTTCTCTGGCTGAGTCTACTGGCTCCTTCTTTTCATTTTGCACAGTTTGATTTCAAAGACTGAGTGATGCAGCCAGCTCCTCCAGTTCCATCATCGCTCCAGGTCACAGGACTGCCTGTTCAGGATGTCTGCCTCCACAGCATGAAGGCTCCTACTAACCCCGTTTTGCAAACGAGCTACATCTCTGCAGCTTCTCAGTACAGCGTACATAAAACCAGTGGCCAGACACAGTTCAGCAAAGCTTGGCCTTTCTACAGGGATGTTTGTCAATCTAGTTAAAGCAGACTAACAGCCTCCTGTCACAGGTTTAGAAATGCAAAATGGACCATCTCATATAACACTTTGCTTCTCCCTATGGGACACATTCCCCTTCTAAATGAAACAGAGGCCAGCTTGCCTCTCTTTGTGTTTTTAGACCACCCAGAATGTGCATAAATCCAAAACAAATCAGACCTCAAATTCTATCCAAGCAGATTTATTATAAAATGGATGTCTTTATTCGTTTGAGTTTCCGTTTCACTGAAACTGCCATGTGCTTGGTCTGTAAATGTTTGCTGAGACTTAGTGTGTAGGTATATAAATTGATCATGCTCTTAATCACAGGCTCGTATACTGATTGCAGTAGACTGTAAGTAATATGTACAACTCTTCTAATCTAAAACCACATGTGAGGCACAGGCAGGCAATGAGAGACAGTGTGTATCCCCCTAAGGCACTGGATACCAACATCTGCCCGGAAACACAGCCACGCACGGATGTTGTTTAATTGTACCGAGATCACACACACGTCCTCTACTAGGTCCCGATAATAAATGGCTTTAGCGGCTAATACCCAAGTGGCTGGAAAGCACGTTGCAGGGTTTACCTGCAAGGCAAACTAAAACAGCAAGACGATAAAAGTGCTCAGGTCTGTGTGAGTCATAGAAGCAGGAAGAGGTTTCATTGTCATTCATTTGTTGTCCTGGTTTTGAGTTTCATTTAGTTTACCAGCTGTGTTTAAAATCTCCACATGATGTAACGTACCAGGATGATGACCCATGCAAGTAATCGACAGAGGATGTGGAAGTTCGTCCCTTTGTAGAAAACGATAATTTTCCCAGCCTGCAGAAAAGGAGGAAGACATAAGCAAAGACACCAAACTGATTCAATCATACATTAAATAAGAAATACCATGTAAACACAGACAGTCACTCTGTCCATGTATTTACCCCAGGGTAACTAAATAGGCCTGGGATGTGGGTGTCAATGCCACGTCCCTGACATGGCGCTCACATTTCTCCTATCCTGTCAAGCCAGATGTGGAGTGTAAGTCATCCACACCCTCTGATTAATTTGGTGATGATGAATATGTTTCAGCCGAGGACATTAGCATCAGCGAACACAGAGGAGGGCAACGGACACCTGGTGTATCGTCTAAGACTCGCTGACTGAAGGACTCAGTGCTAACCGCACACAGGGAATTGAGCAATGTGGCTGGTTTGGCATGGTAACTTCCCACAGCATAAATGGTAATAAGTGACCGGGTTGCCACCAGAGATTCAGTCTAGAGACCAAAAGCTCTCTCACAATGTTTAGTCAATAAAGAAAGGCAGCTGTGCACTTACAGCGTGGCAGGAAAATATCAGTAACCTTCACTCTAGTACAGAGTTGACTGTAGTTTCACTGTATTATACAGAGTACATTTATTAATACAATCTCTGGTATAACAATTTAAAAGATCTTAATAATAAAAAAGAAATTCTGAATAAACTCACAGCTACACACAGTTATTCTTTTCTTTGAAATCTGATTTTCAAGTATTGTTAGGATACAAGGGGCAGTTCACCTAAATCACAAAGAAAAAACATAGTAGTGTTTTCTGACTTAATTCTAGCGGTATCAAGCATGACCTGTAAAAACTGCATGCCACTTTAATGTGAATAGGACTTTTTATAATTAGGCTATATTTATGAAACAACAAACTAACATATCTTTGTGTTCCAGCTTACTGGATGGTCAGTAACCTGGAACTTACTGGTAGAACAGTATCGTAATGATGACCTAGTTCTTCTTGACTGACTGTAACTAATCTGAAAAGACCAATTTCGGCAAAGTTTAGCTGATATGAATTTAAAATGGCTTGAATGTCACAAGTAAAATGTCAAGTTTCATAAAATCAATTAAAAGGGTAACGCAATCATTCAGCAATCCATATTACCTATGGATTTAGAAAATACTAAACATTAAGAACAGCAGTGAATTTCTAACTAAGTAATGACAACAGAATGAGTGACAACTAAAAAAACTAAACTAAAATAAATATTCTGGTATGATACTTGCTGAATCATACAGGAGAAATAAATGAGCCATCTTACCTGCATCCCCAGAAATCCTACTACAATCGAGTTGATTGTACCCAGAACCCCCTCAGGGTCAAAGGGCTGCGTGGTGAGATACATTTCCTGGAAAAAGCAAAATGAAAAGAAACAGCAACATTGTTTTAATGGTTTAAAGTCCTGAAAGAATTTTAATAGCTAGATCAAACGATCAGTGGTGTGTGAAAAATATCTTACTTTGCAAGTGGGGTATCTGTACATGTTATCACCAAACATCCATCTATCAATGTATCCTGCTGCACCTCCAGTGCAGTTTGGGTAAAGACCATTATCACCAATGCCGCCAGCTCCCAAATACCCTCTGATAACATATAATATAGTATAATTAGTGTTAATTTAAAACATTGGAAAAGTAACACAATTATTATG
>JAUBNQ010000007.1:4967787-4989138 GCA_032353495.1 Ctenopoma kingsleyae | reverse complement strand
TATATGTAAAAGTAAAGGACAAGTCTAAAGCCTGCCTATGATCGCTGCCATGCATCTGATATTGTATCATAAAAGACATGATTAAATGTCGTTACCTAACCTCAGTGCAAAGGGTCTGTTCCTTAAGATCCAGACCTTTCTGTTATCCAACACGTGTTACGTCTCCAGTTTGTTCTGTTCCACCCACAATTTTCCAAACCATTCAATTCTATCTTTGCCTCAGGAAAACTTAAACTGCTTTCACACAAAGACTCTTGTACCAGCGTTTGTCCTACTCATTGTTGAACAGTTGACACCCGTTCCTTTGCTCCCACCCCCATTCAAAATTTGACTATTCTGCGAGGAGAGCTTTTGCAGCCTCAGAGGGGAGGTCATGTTCTCATGCGGGACTGTACTGGGTGGCTGCCCCTGGCTACATCAAAGAAAACCAAACAGTAAGAAAGATTACAGCTGCAGAGTCTGGAAGGTTTTATTTAACTTCCGGAAGAGCCTTTGAGCCATCATGACGTATAGATCAAAATCAAAATTTAACTTTTGAGTTACTTCTCCTTCCTCCTTGAACTGAGCTGAGACAGCTTGAAGTTTCATTTTGCACTGACAGCAGATGTATGTCAGACGAGCCGCCCTCTAGTGCTGAATCTTTTGTCTGTCTGCTGCTGGTGTCGTGCTATCAACAAAACTTGATTCTGCTGCTTTATGGAAAACCCCTCAAATCTCAACAGCTCCCTGATGGTAGTACTGAGAGTAACGCTTTGTTTAAACTTCCTGTAAGTTTATGTTGCACAGGATTTCTAATTTTAAACACTAGGAGCTACAATAAACAATAGGAAGGTGCTTTAAACTATACAAAGAGGAAGCACCCTCCACTACCAGACACCTCATTAACAAGGAAATTAAATGTAGATCTAATTGAACAGTAATATGTAGCTACGGAACTATAAGCAGCAATATTCATTTATTTTATTTCACATTATTATATAAGTGACGTGTAAAAACACATAGGTCGAAAGCCTGAAGTTTCAGTGTAGGTTAAATGTTTCTTCACAAAGAGTCAAAACTGTAACACAGCGCTTTGATAACATTGATCACTGTCAAACTCATTATTAGTTGACTCGGAGAATCACTGAGACAAAACCAGTCGAGTCATTAGCTCACTTCACTGACGATAAACAAGTCTTCGCCTCTTTATGCGTCTTACAGCAGCGCTGTCATCGTCCCGCGTTTCACTCTCCATGTAATGTGAGAAAACAAAATAAACTGACAAAATAAACCAACACCTACCCAGTAATCCATGTTGTAGAGGCTAACTCTCACCGAAAGTCCTCTTTTTTTTCTCTGCTCCTCAGCAAAGTCACCTCCAGCAGCCTGTTCGTGGTCTTCGGCTTCTCGCGTACATGCTACTATTAAACACCAGCTAACCCTGATTCAGGAAGTAAGTCGGCCCGATTTAAGCAGGCTGCCGTCTGCGCATGACTAGATCTGACAATGCTCTGGCTACGTGTGACCACGCAAAAGACTGCTGCCCGCGAGGGTCTCATGTTTTGTAGATCTTGTATTAATGAAACGCTGCATCGCACGTTTCGACATACACAACTGTATGAGTAAGCAAAGAAGTCATGCTGCGTTCATATACTCCTCGTAAACTCCAAACTCCAGTCTTGTCAGCGCATTCTGAAGAATAGTAACAATAGGCCCACGGAAGCCTACAAGGGCAGTATGGACAATTTTAGAAATGTTAGGGGCATGACCCAAATCCCTAATGCTCCCACAAACCAAACAATACATAATGGTGCTTTTAATTTCTTATCTATGTATTCACTTTACATATCCACAAAGGTTCCATCCCGTGTTTTAATTCAATTAAAATTTTCACCCCTAAGTGAAAATGTGCTGTGAAAATTGGGTTTTTCTAGACATGAACTTTACATGAGGTAAGATAAACAGACCTACTCCCTTATGACCTTTTTTTCACATAAACTAATCACTTAAATAGTTTATTTAGCATGGGGAGTGGCATAATGAAATAATAATTATTTCAAACATAGTTTAAGTAAGCTTAGTTCCTATCTGAAAACATCAAACTAACATATTTTGGAGGTACATTCACTGGATGACTCTAGACACAGACATACATTAAATTCTGGTCCGGTAATATTAATTAAAACATTGAATTACTTATTTATTGGCCTAGATGCAGTAAAGACTGAACAGAATGTAATGTAATGGCTTCCTGGTTTGCAAAAATCATAAGAAGACGCACATAAAGAAGAGGGTAGTGTGAGAACAATCATCAAACCGATATTGACCGTTATTATAATAAATCATGTAGCATTGAGCTATTCCTTTATATAGATGTTTATTTCTGAACCCAGTTCTGTTGTGTAAAAAATAACTGGTAGCTGTGTATCTGTGATGTGAATTTTGCAGATGGTGATTATTCTGTGATACATTCATATTTACAACTGTTGGATTCCTCACCTTTATTCTACATACGGTTTCCAAATTTCCGACATTATTGAAGGAATCATGTGAGGTTCTTGTTTCCTACTGCTCCGCCGTGTAGTGGCACTGCAGTGTCACTTTCAAAATCCAAAAAGACACATTCTGTAGATACAAATATTATTTCCCCTCAACATAGGTTCTGTGCTTTTTGTTTAGGAGACAACTAACAACACTAAGTGTTGTACTTTTTGAGTTACTTGTACTTGGAGTGTTTCCATTTTATGTAACTTTTACTTTTATTTCACTATATTTCAGAGGATAATATGGAAACTTTTAACTTCACTGCATTTAACTGATGGCTTTAGTTAGGCTGCTAGTTACTAGTTACTTTTTACAGATACAGATTCTTAAAATAAAACATAATTAAATTATAATTAATGATGCACTTTATGCATTAACCAGCTGTCAGCACACAAAGTGGTTAAAATCACCTCCAGCTTTACCAGCTCCTGTTTTTCTTTCACAATGAGTCTCCATTTAACAAAATTTAATAATGGCTTCCTGGTTTGCAAAAATCATAAGAAGACACACATAAAGAAGAGGGTAGTGAGAGAACAATCATCAAACCAATATTGACTGTTATTATAATAAATCATGTAGCATTGAGCTATTCCTTTATATAGATGTTTATTTCTGAACCCAGTTGTCTTGTGTAAAAATAACTGGTAGCCATGAATCTGTGATGTTTTTTTCCAGATGGTGATCATTGTTTTTTTTTTTTTATTAATTATTTCTGTAATTTTCTTTGAACATTTATTGAACAAATCTGTAGCTTATTAACAGCATCAGATTCATTAGTGTTTAACATACGTTTTTTAATGTTATTCTTGTACTTTTGTACTTCGAATAACTTTTAAAATATATACTTGACTAAAGAATGCACAGAATTGAATATTTGTTTATCACGTATTAATTAACACCAAGAGATGTAAAGATGTCAGATTTAGCCAAAAGGCTAATTTGCATCTACAGTCCCTGCACAGGTTGATATCGGGCCTTACTGTGCAGGCAGGTTTGTGGTCTTGATTTTACCATAGCATTACTGAGCTCCATGTGCTTTTTAATAAAAGTTGCCAAAAGACTTTGGTAAATCATTCTGAATTTTCACTATTGAGATATGGGCTAAATAGGCAAATTACTGGCCTGACCTGGTATTTTTACTGCAGGAGTTATCACATACAAAACTGACTTATTTTCTCAGACGGTTATGATTATTATTTGCTTTGATTTTGTAAGAACAATGGTAATACATCAAATGGATTCACATGTATGGTTAAAGGGACCTGACAAGCCCTTTAAATTTTATAGCGGTTTGCTCTGTGGAAATACAGAATACTAAAACGTGAAACTAGATATTTAATTCACACCAAATAATTCCCTGCAGATTAGGCAAGAGATAAATTAGATATCACTGGGCATAACCTTAAGCCCTGCATACATGTTTTATAGAAAAGCCCACAGGCTAATGTTAAACTGATAAATTGTACCTTTATAAACGAACTTTTTTTTTTTATATTTGATTTCTACCGAGGACTTCATGCGGTTTTAGAAATTTGTTGTTTCTTGTCACAAAGAGCCACTAATGAACATAAAGTTTAGTATTGAAAAAGCTATCAGAAAGAAAGAAGAAAGAAAAAACATCCTGTGTTAGTTTAGGGGGTGAAAGGGGCGACTTGCAGCCACAGCCCTATTCGTGCTTAAAATCTAACATCTTAACAAAAAACCGTCTCCAAAGGAAAACTGTTCCAGTGTAATTGGTGTACACTGTCTTCAAAAGCTGAGGTGAGAGGTACAATGCGTTGCCTGTGAAAGGAAACTCCAAAGCACATTAAAAGTGAATTACTTCTTGTGTAAAGTGTGTTCGGGGTCATTCTGGTCACGACGCGCGCACTTCTCCAAAAGCGCACACGTCTCCAAAGGCGCACTCCATACTTTCTAAAAGGCAGTCACATTGTTGAGGGGTTTCACAAGAGGTGTACATATGGCATCCGGGTTGCAATTAAATGTTTTTAAGATGTTTTTCCTTTCTTAAAGAAGTTTCCTTTTCTTTTTTTCTCTCCCGGCAGCTCTTTACCAGAGAGAACAAGAGGAGGGGGGCGCATTGAATTGGCTTCGCTGCTAGTTTGGGATGACAACAATCTGGTCAGCGAGTTGTTGGACTTTGATTGCCTCCCTCAAAACGTCCTTCAAACAAAAAGCTGAAGACGAAAATAAAGCCCCACCTGGTTCCTCTGTTTGCTAAAATAATAATAAATAGATTTCGTTTAATAAATAAGCAAAAGAGACTGTAAAGTGAAGTAGTAGAGGAAGTATTAATCAGGAGCATCGGGCAGTTATCACCTGCTCTGGAGCTTGCTAAGTTTATTGTTAAATATTGTTAAATCACTTTTCGTACCAAGTCTGCTCCGATATCTGCTATTTCCACAGCAACTGGGCGCTTATGTTTGCCTACACTTTGCATAACAAGCAGGACACTACAGCACACTGATAAAAATCAAGCAGAGAGACTGACAACTTCAAACCCACACCTGTCCATGATATCCGAATATGGATTTGGCATCAATGAATATTTGTAAAGTGGTAATATTCAGTTTACTCTAGACTTTTCGTGTCTTTTATAACAGCAAGGCACCATCTCATATCTCACTAGTGTATTTGTCCAGTTTATTGAAAGCATATGGTTATCAGATTGTTCCCAAAACACATATTTAGACAGAAAGTTAAGGAGAGCTTTTTGTGATCCTTTGTTGGCAATTGTAAATCATGTTTGATCTCTGCCACACTCCCCCTCTCGCCCTCACCAGAGCTGAAACGTGTCTGCATACTGTTGACATATTTTACTAGTCTTTACTTTTGTAAAAGTAAAGTTTTCTCATAAAAATGTAATGCGCCACAGAGTCGTGGCGATATTGGATATGTTTTGGAGTTGTCATAGCGCATAGATAGGGGGTCACATAATAGAAGAAATCAAGCCTTTATTGTTGTGACACACGACAAGACCCTTTGTACTATCACTTCACACAATAGGTTTCACCCTCTCAAATTCTCTTTGTTAGGTGACCCCATGCGTAATTGTCTTTGTCCAAATACCGGAGTTTTGCGCTTTAACGCACAAAGCAAAGTTTGTCCAAATATTTGTGGAATTAAAAATGAACTTTTTCTTTGATATGGGCTGGATTTCCTGAGCTAACACAGAAACAAGTCGTTTCCTTGAAATAAAATTCAGCAAAGCTCAAGTAAGGATGATTTTACAGCATCTTAAAGTTCTTCAATGTCAACCGTAACAGCTCATATATGCGCAGAATCAAATTACGCAACTGCGTATTTACTAACACATTTAATTTGAAAATAATACTGCCGATGCAGTTGTTTAAAGGGCAGTTTTCAGTGCTGTGGCAAACTTTTAGCTGATTATAGAAGCCAGTTGCCCAGTTACCATGACCACTCTGTGCCCCTCAAGACATGTGCCAGTATTTTGACTGCGTAAAAAGTGGCATTACAAACATCCCTCAAGGAAAGCGATCTGATAATAATTGCAAAACTAAGCTCACACCTTGTGCTTTAAAATAATTACATTCCGAAAAAAGTGAAGTGATACAACAGATATTTACTTAATTATTAAAATAGCTCTTGCACTCAAAAATAAACGGCAACTAGCTTAATTTAAACACCTGTTTATTAGTATAATTAGAAAAACTATTGCATCCACGAGAGCTTCCAGTGGAGCTGACCAACCATTATTTACACTCAACTTTAACATATATTTTATGGTGTTTGGTGTGGAGAAAGACTTAATATTACTATGGGTAAAACTATGACCTTACTATTTATTTATCTGTGTTGTTATGCATCAGAAACACTGACCACCAAAATATAGCGGGTTTCTACCAAGATGTCCAGCACTGGCATTGTGAGGTGGAATAGTGGCCACATGGCTGCATCAAGATATTATTACCGCTTTTTATATAGTAAGTGTGAACAGTGACAATAAAAAACGCTCAGTACAACAGCTCAGAGCCAGAAATGGCCCTGCATGCTGTCTAACTTTAAATTAGATCAACCTGACGCACGTTATCCCTTATAAATATTACACAAAGAAATACAGCATTGTGAAAAATAAGAGAGAGAGAGAGAGGGTGAAGGACGCCCTGCGTGGAAGCTGATTGGCCACTTGACAGGCGCTGTTGATTCAGGCGCCCACCGGGCAAAAAGATAAGATAAAGGCCATATAAAATGACAGAGATGCGCATCCATCCCTCACTGTCAGCTGCACATATACACTGTCTGCTGCCTCCAGCTACAAGAGAGGATTAACAAGCTCCGCTGGCTGTCTCTGTAGCTTCACCTGTCCTGCGTAGGTAAGTGCAAATACAGTCAGCCATCTGAAGTTTTAAAATATATCTATCTTCCAGAGATTTTCTAGATAGCAGTGCAGTTACGTGCTTTGAGGTTTATGGAAAAACTAGGATGTTCAGACTCTGAAGGTTACAACAGCCTCAAAACTTTAACAGGATTTGTTGCAAAGTCTTGTAGCACAGTGGTAGTAGTTCTATTTACGCATCAGAGTTTTGGATTTTATTTATCCTGACGAAAAACAATATGTTCATGTGTGCAGGATGTCTCCTAAAACACGGTGCACTCCCGGGGACCTGCGCACATCCACAGACGCAGTGATGCTCAACAGACTCTCTCACACGTTTCGCAACCCACTGAGTGAAGCTGGTGACACTTCAGAAGACTCCGGGAGAGAACTGCCTCCAAGACAACTTACTGTTCCCGCAGGAACAGAAGCGCCCTCATTAAAACATCCAAAACACAAACCCAGGTGTGAGCAGTCCGGGCAGCGGGGCGGGCGCAGAATGAAGGCAAACGTCAGAGAGCGTCACCGGATGCACAACCTGAATTCGGCTCTGGACGCGCTGAGGAGCATCCTGCCGGCGCTGCCTGAAGACGCAAAGCTGACCAAGATCGAAACTTTGCGCTTTGCCTACAACTACATCTGGGCTCTGACCGAGACTCTGCGGATGACTGCGCAACACGGACACGCGGCGGAGCATGTGCCGGTGGTTTCGGGGTTGAGAAGCCCAGCGAGCGTTTCATCTGCGGACTGGGACTCAGCTTCACCTGCAGAGTCCGCTTATGTGATCTCAGCTGACTACGACACGAGAAGCTCTTACACATCTGTTGATGAAATAAACTGTAAAATATTTGCAGGAGATGAATCCAACACTATTCCTATTACCTTTTATATTAAGTCACTATGTGGTGAAAAATAGTCTCAGACATACTTCACATTATTGATTCTGATTATTTCTTTGTTAGGAACTTGTAAAAAAAATGTTACTAAGGTGATGTAGAGAAAAAAAAACTTTAAGACATCAAAGCAACTCACCTACAGTGATGTCACTGAGGTCCTTATTGGCCTTAAATGGGCTCTCAGAGGTTTGCTCTACATTTATATATTCAAAGACAGTTACACTTAAGGTGTGTGTGAGATGTAACCATCATCTGAGGCTGTATATTTATGTGAGACGGTGCTCTCTCAACCATGATGTACTCACATTAGTTGGAATCTTACAATCTCAGCATAACTAAAGCCCAGCTCAGGAAGTGATCAGTGATTTAGGAATACAACATGACAATATGACACCTGGTTTAAGCTAAAATATTTATTTGGCAATGATATTCAAAAGTGTTTCGCAGCATAAAAGTAGGTCTATTTATTTAATAAAACCGTATAAGACGTCGAGTCTGTTGTGGGTAAAAAAAAAAAAGTAGTCTGGCTTTCTATCGTTTTTTTCTGTGATTCAAAAGAACAATGATCATGACAAGTTGCAAATGCACAATACAAACATTAAGACAGTGGTTTTCATTCAAATGGAAAGAAAAAAAAAAGAAAAAAAAAAAAAGGGAATGTCATCTCATAGTTGTAGATGCCAGAGTTAATGTGCAAATTAACGTTTTCAAACATGTAGTTCTTTACTGTCCTGCCTACCAGTGATTGTACTGAAGCAGAATACAGGAGGACCATTTGCTAGTTTCTGGAGTAGCATGAGCTAAACGTCATAATGTCTTGGATTATGCCATGGTGTCCTGTAGCGGCGTGCAGTCCGAGGCCGAGCCCAGTGAGCGCTTTACTTAGGGAAGACTGTAACCACGTCGTAGCCCTCAGGTGGAGTCACTCGCTCACGTGCGTGTTTCTCACAGTAAATCTGGTCCTCCACAAAGAAATGTCCCTTCTGTTTTAGGTTGACATCACAGTCTGCGCAGGTGTAGCACTCAGGGTGACGGAACTTGGTCCTCAGCTTCACTAGCATCCCCCTGAAGCAGCGATACAGAGATCACATCAGGTTTGATAAAAACACTAAATTCAGTTTTTTGTCCAGAGCATGGCGACACGTTTATAATGTAGACATTCATGGATTAACATTGCAAGGGCTAAAAGAAAGTTGTTTTCTTTTATATGTTGCACACATCTTTTTAAGTTTATATTCAGTAGCTTCTACTAAATTCAACCACAAGGTGGCGACAAACACCTAACAACAGACATAACAGCATTTTGAGACAAATTTGAATTCTTCCACCTGTAAAACATCTAAACATGTTGAACAGCAGGTACCACTGACTCATCCGTGATGATAAAGAGTCTGGATTCAGACGAAGTCATAAATGACCAACACACTTCCTACTTGTAATACAAATAAAAGCGCACTCTGAAACACTAGTGCTGAGGAATCATAAATACTTACACAATCCCAGATCCACATTTATCGCAGACAGGTAACTGGTCTGCATTCCCCACTGATGAGCCAATCTTCGTTGTGGGGGCTTTCACACTCCTAAACCCAGATGGTTTATCAGCGTCACCTATAAACAAACATCACGTAGACTGACAATGTTAGTTTGAGGTTTCACTGGTCAAACATACATCTGAGTTTCATTTCAGTTCCGCTTCTTCCACTTCATTTTAGTAGCTAAGAAACAGTCAAGATCATAGCACTTTTTATGATCTAATTAAACCTCAAAGATGTGGCCTGATGGCCCTTTGAAGAAGTCATAAGTAATAACTGGTACCTCGTACCTGTCTCAAGAATCTCCTGAAGCACCTTGAATGAAGCCGACTGCCGTGGTGGCTCATCGGCCTCTTGGTTCTCCTGCATCATCTTGTAGACCTCTGAATCTGCTGCTACAGGTGGGCGCTTGCCCGTCTTTGAAGGATCTGCTGGGGCTCTAAAAAGCAAGCATGTACATTTCAATATGTCTGGACTCAAGCGATGCAGAAACATCATAGAGACAAAGACTTTGGCTTTTAATATTTAAGTCCAGCTTCTCTTGGCCTCAGACACTTTGATATTTCCACTTTTGTTTAGTGAAAAACCAGAAACAAAAGATCTAAAATTCTTTAATATGCAACCTTGCTTTAAAGTGCAAATGTGTATTAATGGTATTAAACTTCCGTCTACATTTCCTGTATGAAAATATCACCTAGCAGAAAAGAAAAGAGGAGCCTTCAACCTCTGTAGTATGAGCAACTAGATGACATCACATCTACTAAAAAAACTCCTCCAGATGACATCAGCCCAACACCCAGAAGCTGAGAGGTATTCTATTATAGGGACGTTTTATATACACAAATACTCTCAAAACTAGAACCATACAAAGATGAAAATAAAGAGTCTTAAAGACTGGACACAAGACTTTTGAGTGATTTTTAGATTTAATGTTTTAACTGAAGACTATAGACAGGAGAAACTATATAAGTTATAAATAAAGTATAAATATAGTCTCTTGAGGGAGTCTTGTTTCAGGCAAACAGACATTTGCTTTGGGGTCCGTCTGAGTTAATCTTACTTGCTGTTGGGTTCATTAGGTGCAGCAGTTGTTTTAACTTCATCCACAGCTGTATTGAAGTTCTTGATGTTCTCTGATGAGTAGAGACCAGAGGGGTTGTTGTACTGGTTGGTCACAACTTTGGGGCCAAAACCAGAGAAAGGCAGTGCACTCCTGTTGTGGGTCGAGCCTATGTGTTTGACCTCCTGTGAAATTGAATGTAAAATTCTTCTGTTAAAGGCTTTTGTGGGCAAAAAGGTGGAAAGTGCAGATATCAGATTTGTTCGTGCAACACTAGTGCAAACAATAGTGGTCACAAATTTTGATGTACTCTTATTTTGAAAATTTTCATGAGCTTGCACAAACATGCAGCTGATATCATGCAAGTTATGAGTATTACTCAACATCTGGAACCAACCTCTAGTGTATAACAACACTGTTGAAACTGTTGCAGATTGTTTTTTTTTTTCTTTACTGGAATTTGGTAACAGATCTACTGAAAATGTCAATAGTCTTTTCTTCAGAAACTGTTGCTCCTAGTTTGACAAAGTCACACATAAGTTAGCAGAATATTATAGGACTATGGATTCTGCCTTAATTATAGCCAATGGCTTTTAAGGAAAAAGACGTCATAACACTGGCATGCCATCAAAGTGGTCAAATAAATACCACCAAATGTAGCTCATGCTTCACAGAGAGAACACGGAAATGCCTCCAAATATAGCTCATGCTTCAAATGTCTGACATTTAAATTACAGAATACCTCAAAGTCTCTGCAAGCAAGTAAACGCAGCAAAAAAGAAACCCACACTGCTGGCATGTCAAAAGCCCACGAAGTGTGATACAACGGTTTAAGGATATAAAACGGTGGCAAAGCATCAAAAGTGACAGCCCGCACACAAGTACCTGAAAAATGTTAATGTGAGTTTGTGATAAAAACCAAAAACATCTGTGACCTGTGAGACATACAGAGCCTGGCACACATCACACAGTTTCCTACATGAATCCACACTTTAACCTTCCAGTTAGCAGACAGGAACTGAGGCTTGCGTCAGAGTTTGGCTGATACACTACCGTCTCCTAGGAAACCTCCTGTTGGGAAGTAAACAATGACTTCATACTTGGCAGTATGGGGGAAAAAAAGCCCATAAGCCTTTGCAGGCGTGGCTGGAATGGAAACACGCATGTTTCCAGAAACTATGTAGCTACCTGTACACAGGATTTCCTAATTTCAAGCTAAATAACAGAAACTGAAATGTGAGAGTCATTGCTGGAGCTCAATGTTGCATCCAGCTTTGATGTTGAGACACACCCGCGGCTCTGATGCAAGATTCATCTTGTACGGATGCGCCTTCCCCTCCTCAGATGACAGCGGCGACCACAATTTAGTTTCTGACCTGCAGAACACAGGAAGCAAAAAAGCCTTGAAATGTGCTAGAATTTTTACACCGAGTTTAAATGTAAAATGATTATTTTTCTGTTTCTGGGTGTGTTTTCATGTGCATCTGTGCATGAACAAGATACAAGGACGGAGTCTTAATGCTTTTTCTTCTTATGTTCACTGGCTAAGCTTCCGACAGTTTACTCCACCCTGCATTCAACAGGTTCTCCTTTAAAGTGAACATATTTGCTTCAACATGCCTGTTTAATCCATTTCAACGTCCTTGCTGCTTGATCTGCTACCAGAAAGTGACATGGCACAGACTCTCAGCGTAGCTCCGCATACATGCATTTTCAGCTAAACATAAGACTGACACACCCTTTAAACGGTGTGAATAACCCAACGTCACTTCCTGAACACCTGGACTGCAGCTGAGCACACCTCAGAGACACATGTTGCTACAACCCACCTGTCTATGGACAGCACCATCTCCTCCACGCAGCCCTTGATCTTGTTCTGTGCTTCCAAGTGAGTCATGTTCTCCGTCGCTTCTCCGTCTATAGCCAAGATTATGTCTCCGATACACAGGTTAGCCTGGGCAGCTTTACTCCCAGGGGTGACCTACAACACACACACACACACACGAGAAAGGTTTTTAGGGTATCCGACACTTGGAGAAGAAGAGCTGTACTTAAGCATCAAATAACTTAAATATGTTTGCAGCCTCAAAGCTTAATGATTAATAGGACGCTCATGTCTACTGCTCTATTTTTACCTGACACTTAAGGACCTCTACACACATTTCATTGTTTACAGTACAAACAGACAAGGGCGTTTTCAGTCAGTGGCTGAGGCAGAGCGCTGCCTTCAGGGCAAACACTCTAAGATAAAGGCTGGAAGCAGAGAAAAACTCCAGCACAGCCCAGGAATTTTCTAATCGCTTTTCCATGGGTGGAGAGGACAGACCACTGTAACATTTAAAACAGGAACAGCTGCAGCCACTCAGGCAAGGTACACGGTCACATTCAGGTCCACTGCTGCCACAGGAGGGTCACACTGTGAAACACACTGTAGTTAGGTGCTGTCTGTATTGGTGACACACTGTTGTAAAGTAACAGACTAAATAGCAGAAGCTTAGATCTGCTTATGGGTTTGTGGGTTTCACAATACAGCAACACCAGTTTCCCTTCCTTTCCTGATTTTAATGTGTAACCCACGTTTATAAGGAAGTCTGCAGGCATGATCTGTACACGGAAGGTTCAGGAGACATGTGAAACCAATGAGATGGAGAAATGGGAGTCCACTTATCTTTATGAGTCTCTGTAGAAAGCTCGAAGTAACATTTAAACACCGGATAAATCACTATTACCATAAAACGTACAATAGAAATTCACACTTCACACAGACAGACAGTGAGTGAAGACGTTAACTAGCTTAGTGATAACGGTTTAGCCTCCGAAGTTACGTCAGCTCTCCGTTAAACTGCCGGCAATAAACTAATAACTTGACCTAACTAAAAAAAAAGGTTTACTTACGATAAACCCAGGTGATGTTTCACAGCACAGCAAAGCAGCAGCTAACAGTGACACTAACTTACCCGAGAAATAGCCAGTGGCTGCTCGAAGTCCTTTCCCCCAACCAGCCTGAATCCCCAGGGCCCAGGACCCTGCATTACCACCCCGACAGGCATGTCGCTGCTTTACAGCTGAGTCGACTAAAGTTTACTCGAGTTTACAGAGCTGTCTCAGACCACTGGTCCACTTCCTACAGCATACAACAAGTGCAGTGGTCGGCAACGCGAGGCGGTAGTTTGGGCTCGGCTGTAGCTCGCAGTCTTGGTGGGGGAGGACCAGACAGAGGAGGAACCTCAGGTCGCAGCCGGACGACTGGATTTTAAAGTTTTCTCGCTGATTGGCGAGAGGCTGAAGATCGTGTATTGTAATGACGGCTCACTCTCTGAACATCTACCAAAACCCCAGTAAGAACACAGAGCTGAAACTACCGGTCACGTGACTCACACAGCGCACGCGCATTCACTCGCTTTCCCACATATTCAAACACGCTGCTGTTTAAAGCTTAAACTGGTGATGTACTTTATTCTGTATTGTCAACAAATCTTATGAAAAGACCCAAACCGTCATCTGTGTACACAAAGCCTGACTTGTCAAACAGCTGCTCAACTATCTAAAAAACAGCTAGAAACACATGATGTGACAATCCCTTTACAGAATAAACACTTTATTACTGAGTCTATTGCACATCTGCCATCCTGTGGACACAACAACATTGTGTAGCCTGTAACCAGTGATTTTATTAACCTTTTTAATTTATGAAGCTATACATATGTTTAAGAACAATTGTAAACATGTATGTTTTTTGTGAAAAAAGTCCTGTCCTTTACAGTGAAAGTACTTAAAGTTTGAACATATTAAAAATATTTGTGACTCCTGTGTTCCTTTGGTTTTGATGACAGACAAAAGTGGAACAAACATAAACGCTGATTTTACTTTATCACTCATTTTCATACCACAGCACCGGACGATAACTTTTCATGTAACACAAATAATTAGCAGAGTGATCCATCTTCACTTTTTCCTCCCTCTCAGATGAGCAGAGCCATTTGTTGCAGGGACGTCGGCCTGCCTGTACGTCACCTTGTTATATGCAAGCTTACCATTTATGGTAGAGCTAAATCCCAGGATGTGGAATGTGCCGCTCCCAAAACTTGAATTCCTGCCAGAGGATCTCTGCTGAAAGTGCACAATAAAGGTCTGGGCATACCGACACAATGAATGTTTCTACAACAGGCCTCCAGGTAGACCATTAAAGTCCCTGAAACAGTGTTTCTGAGTGAAAGCCTTACAACATATGAGCTTAATCCAGGTGCAAAGTACACCCACTTCTGTAAAAACACATCTGTCAACATCATCACTGTAATGGGATATTAACCAGCTGACAAACATGAGCACACTGTTCCCCAAGAGGCTAGATATAATACCACAGTTATTTATATAAAGTGACTGACATTACTGAAGTTATCCCCAAACATTGTAGTGTTCATCTCTGTGTAGCTTAAATAATATACCACATCAACAATGATCAGTTGGTGAACAACACACAGTTCACCAACAGAATGTGCCTTTAAAAAGTATTGGTCATAAAGGTTATTATCAAGAGTTTACTCTATAAGCATTGTCGCTTTTATTCAGATCATTAAAAGAAGTCATTAAATGCACACATGGTTTAAATGGATTTATTAAATATTGCATAATACCAAAGTCACAGCAGTGTACAGGATTTTATGTTAATATTGTCAATGCAACAGCACTGCAAATTGAAGCAAACAAACCAAACCTGCTGCAGGTTGTGCGTCTCATCAAACTAGTCCATTCATATGATTATTAATCGTTATGTTGAAGCACTGTGTCACACATTTTGGTACAGCAACTGACGAGTTATTTATTGAATGTTCTCCCATCACAGAAACTAGGACTGATGGGAAAACCATGGTTGCGTTAAATATGTCATGGATATAGTTCAGTGATAATCAAAAAAATATATGAAAAATGAAAATGAGGCACAATTTTGCATCAAACATAAGGAATTATGATCCTCACAAATGGCAGCGTAATGTTCATATGCGTCAAACTTCCTGTGCTCAGAAACGCTCCACTCTGTGTTTCACTGAAAACCCTTCAGGTAAATAAACCTCTGCAAGCGACGGGGAAGCTCAGTCTAATGCTCCCATCACTCACAGTCTATTTTTATTTTACATATTTACAGTCATTCTTGTGCCATGCTGCTCAATGGTCTACATGTTCATTCAAGATAAACATTCAGACACACTTTTTTTTTTACATATTATGTGTACGCTGTCTGAGCCACATTCATATATTCATACATTCATACATCCTGTGATGTTTTATAGAGAATAATATTAAAGAAACTATTTATAGTGAGTCGTGTCGTGGCTACGTGAGTGATTGATTATTCGTCCACTGTAGAATATAGTGCGTTTGAGATGGAGTAAACCTCCAACTTGTTGTTGCAAACTCTCAACTAATCAGCACATTCATGAGGAGCTGGAGTTACACGGGAACACAAATGTTTGGCCAGCAGTGGACGGAAAAACATGCTTCTGTGGCGTAACAAAATACCTGAACATACATCAGTGCTATACAGGCAAACCCACAATGCAGTGTAGTAAAGTCTGTTTTATCCTGCTGAGTAAATACTCTCTTGCTGATGTTGGCAAAAATACCAGTGGTGATCTGTGCAGGAAGCAGCACAGAAAATGTCAGAGGATGAAACACTGATTGCTACAGATTTTTGTTAAGTTAACATACTTCATCAATTATTATACTTCATATATCACTTAGTCACGACTGTTGCTAACACGTTCAGATGCAAAAATACAGAGATATATACAGTATTTTTGCATTTGACATACACTTCTGGATCTAATATGACTATTTGACTTTTCAATACTTCAATCATAGAGAGTTACACTACGTCTTGAACCATTTGATTAGAAATGTGCAAATTCGGAAAGTGATCTTACTTCAGCTACTTGGAGGTTTAAATAGCCCACTAGATCAACCCTCCTGGTATAAGCTAAACTGACTTTAAAATACTTTTTTCAGTAATTGTCCTACAAGCTACACCCATGTGCTGCTCGGGACATGTCCTAGCAAGCACTCAGAGGTATCTGCAAGTACAATATGACAGCTCTGCTGAGAACTCATGTGCACATTGCAGTGGTTGATGACAACGAGGAATCTGAAGCAAAGAAAACACAATAGCTATCATATTTCTATCTGCGTCTGCAGATCGTCTATTCTGACATGTAGTGTCTGTTATAGGATCTGATGGTGCTGGAGATGTGGGAGCTCTGTAGTCGCAGGAAGATGCCTCTGATGCTTTGATAGCAGAATTCAAAGCGATCTTCCCTCAGCAAGCTATTAATGTTCAAAGAGTAGAGTAAACCTGTTATAATCAGTGTTTTCTTTAAGCTAAAGGTGCAAATACAAAGGTGTCGGCTGACAGTGTTTCATGCTCCAGTTTGATTTGTCAGTCTCTTATGAATTTTAGATGCTTAGTTGCATGCTGTACTTATTACGTGAATCATTGTACTTACTGCATTACAGAAGCTGTAGTTATTACATATGAAAATATGTAGCCATATTTGAAAGGCCGCTTAAAGTTGTCTGTACACATTTACATAGGTAAAACACATAATCTTGTCATTAAGGGCATGGTTAAAATCTCATTTGCTTTTAAAAATCATTATCTTCTAAGACACCTCATCGGCTTTACTTAAAATATTTATTTGCTTTTCTTGCCATTGCTGATTAATCTACTATTATTTGTTAGGTGGGATCTCTTTAAATAACCAAACAAGAAGTTAAGTGCTATCACGCCTGTCCTGTGGTTGAGCTGAGGCCAGGCGTCTACCACCAGCTACCTTACAGGCATCAGCCATCAGCAAACACAGTGTCCCTCTATTTCAACAGAGGTCGTATAAAGGAGCAAATAAATAGCTTCTCTGAAAATACTGGATGTGCGTATACACAGTTTCTCTTCACTATCTATGAAACATGCATTACAAAATGGTAGTGTGACCTGTATTTCTTTTCGATTGCTGAGATAACTGAGAAAAAAACAGAAGCCAACTGCACACTTCAGCATTTCAGTGTTTCTAGTCATGCACGTGACTGTGTAATAACAACCTTTGGATAGAAAATGAAGGCAATACTGAATCTAAAGCTTTTGGGTTGTGAATGCTGTGATGTGTTTCAGAAGTAGCCAATACTACTTCACTTTATGGTTACTCAGGAAAGTAAATTCCACGAAAGAAAGCAAAAAAAAAAAAAAAACCCACTTAAGTTGTTTTCTTAAATTTAGACTTGTCTAAGAATGAACTATAATATTCAATTTCATACATGCTTGGTAAATGAACCTGGACACTGAATGTTTCTTTTTGAAGATCTAAATGAAAAAAAAGAAGTAATTTAGATTCATGAGATGCATGGTTTGCATCATACTTAGCTAATTATGATCAACACCTATGGTGCTGAAAGGTAGCTCATGACAAACAGCTTCAACCCCACATGACACAAAAATACATTCTGACCCCTCCAAAGTCCAGTTCAGGTAACAGGATCCGCTCTTTGATCCACACACTGCTCTGCTGCCGACCTCCACACTGAGGTGCTACGTAAACACTTGTGTAACTGTTAAATTACATGAATGAAATGGAAGCTACTGTCTGTACATTAAAAGCTAGTTTACGGTAGGTTTTAATGGAGAAATTCCACGTGTGGAACAGACAAATTCTGTTAAATATGTGTGTATAATGTGATTAAGGTGTACACCACACTGAGGTTTGGGCAGTGAACCGTCTCTGTCTTCGCCTCGTGCAGTTTGACATACCTCAGTCCAAACCAAACACTTTCTCAGACAAAATGGATTCGCCTGGCTAAACAGCTACTCTAACCAAAAGCCATGTGCGATAGAAATGACTTCCCAAGCTTGACAGGCAACCATGTGTTATATCCAGATTAGATTAAACTTTACAGTTTCACCTCCTTCACGTAATTCCCAGGGAAAGTCCCAAACTGTTTTGTCCTCTTTGAGGTACCTGTAGAGAAACAGAAAGTGAAACATGGATCAGACAAAAGAAGGTAAAAAGATTATTTCTTACATTTTAAAGGACTGAAAATTAATCATTCAATCTATATTAAAGCTAAAGTCCAAGGCCTCAGTCCTCTGCTGTCACTCTGTAGAAACCCTATATGGTAGGATGTGACACAGTGAAGATGACGCTACCTCTGTAGGAGACCTGAGCCTGCACATTGCGCACATGCATTTCTTCACTGTCATTCTGCAGAAACCCTATATGGAATAATTTGACAGTGCCAGCGTGACTGCATCTCTAAGGTATTTATCCCAAGGCCTGTGGCACATACCAACAAACCAGCCGTCATCGCACTTCTCCATGACGCTGACGAGATCTCCCTCCTGCAGCTCCAGCTCATCATCGTTCTGAGGCACATAACTGTACAAAGCCTGGAAACTGGAGCAGGACACAAAGATAAATTGGCAAAATTGTAAAAAGATACATAATGTGGAATAAAACCTAAATTACAGTAAAAAAACAGCGTAAAGCTAAAACTGAAACACAGATCTTACTCACATTCCACAGTTGAGACGGCTTGGCTCCGGACTGCTGCTGTGTGACTGGGGTTGCTGGGAAATGATGAGAGATTGTTTACTGGGGTGGGGGTGCAGTCTATGGACAGTATCATGGGGGTGGTCGGACAGGGTGCTGCAGTACCTCACCGAGGTCTCAGCTATATTCAAGATCTCATTACACACTGCTTCCTAGTAGTAGTAGAAGGTGAAGTCATCAGAGAAACACAGACAGCGGGCCCACCGAGTGTCCCGGAAGAAGTTGAGGTGAAGTTGAAGGGGAAGGTGAGGAGTTAGAAAGGAAAAGGAGGGACGAATGGCGAGACAGGAAGGTAGGTCCAGTAAGTAGTAAGGAAAAGGAAGGTAGCGATCCGTTAAAAGCCAGAAGAAAAAGCAGAGGAGATGTTGGTGGAGCCCAGGAGGAGAGGCATGGAAAGGCAAGACAACAGAGTGAGGGCATGTAGACAGGAAACATAAAATATTAGTTCGTCTTTTACAGGATGCAGTACTGTATGAACATGCATTACGAAAAGGAAGCATTTTGGGTAATACTTGTGCGTGGGTGAGGGCAGCGTTAGTTCCGTCCACCAATCATTATCCAGAACTTTGAAGCTGTGCATGATGCCAGTTAATTGTATGACTAGTTCACAGATTTGTTACTAATTAGGGCATGTCATAATCTGGCAACTTTTCTAGCACGATATTAACTACTTTTCACTGAGAATAAAATCCTTTGGCTTTCATACAGATTACACAACATTAGAGGTGTTGATCGCCGGATTCTATTAGCTTTGGACAAACTATTTCCTCCTGTTTCCATTTTTCTTTTTTTGCTGGCTGTTCATACTTAATAAACAAATGAACACAAGAGTGACATTTATCTTATTTAACTTCCAGCAGGAAAGCAAGAAAAAAAATCCCAAAATGTCAAACCATTCCTTTAACCAAGTGATTGTCTAAAATCTCACAGGTCTAATATAGAGTACCACTTTGTGAGACACAATGAGAGTTAAAAATGATGTGAGTCAAATGAATGTTTGAAGGTGGTGAGTTAAAAAGTTAGACAGACAATGAGGTCACTCAATGACACATTCATTTTCGAAATCTTTAGTGGTGAAGGAAGGAACCTGAGGAAACTCTGTACCATCTTACCGCAAATGAGTTAACGTTGTTGTTATCCTGGATGTCAAACAACATCACAGGGCTTCTGGAGCTCCGTCCGTGATGGTCAGCCTCGTTCTTCATAAACTGCAACACAAAAATCTCACATCAGTCTGAGCGCGTACATTAAATGCGGTATCCGGCGATCTCAGCTGTGTCCACCTGCTGTAAATACTGTCATACTTCAGTGACAGTCAGGTTGCATTTCCCTGCAGGTGGAAATTTCAACCTTGCAGAACCTTTTGAAATAGAAGCCAACATGTGAAACCTATAAATACTCACTAATAAATATGTCACTGTAATAAATAAACTTCCAGCCTCCCACAGCATCCAAGTTATCACCTCTGCTTGGGACAAGAACATGCACCCATATGGAACTCTTTAAATCAGTCCTCGAAATCCAAGCAACAAGCAATAGCTCCGCTTAAAATCCTTCCCAGACACAGACAGGAAATCTAAAACTCTATGTGAACACTATAACACTGTAGAACATTTGTGTGTTAGTATCGCACACACACAACACCATGCAGACTTGCAACCTTAAGCAATGTGAAATTTGACTTAATCTGCCTTTACTAAACCATCAGTTTCATCTCTGCATATACAAGTGAGACAAATCTTCCAAACGTAAATGTCTCCTTCGGTGCTTTTTCTATTTTAGGGAATCTAGATGTGGCCACAAGCCCATGTTCCAGAGTGATGCAACACCGCACACCATGCAGAAGATACCTCTGCAGGGCTATTTCGCCTGCTGCCTGCGGCTGCACGGCCCCTGTCCCCCTTTAAGCCTTCCCCCTCTGTCAACTCCTTCTCTCCCCTCAGCCAGCCTTCCAGCACCGGCCCTCCATTGGGGCTCACGCTGCGTGACAGTCGTGAGGAGGGAGGGGAGAGCAGGAAGTCCTCCCCCTGAGGAGGAGTGAACGTGAGGAAGGGAGTGGTTGAGTTGGGTCTGGGCGGGTATGGCGGTGGCAGTGGGGAGACTGATGGGGAGGCCATAGGAGAGTTGCAGTATGGGCTGCCAGTGATGGGAGGCACGGGGCTGACAGAGAATGGTGGGGGCAGGTACTCGCCACAGCGATAGGACACGGTGGGCAGCGGCGGCAGGGGAGGAGTGGGGGCAGCGGGAGGGCTCCCACCTCCCACAGTCAGGGAGATCCACTCGGAGGAGACAGCATGGACCTCGGGGGACACAGAGCGGCGGGGGGAGCGAGGGAGGGGCAGAGGTGAGGTGGTCAGACGATTATGATAGAGCTTTTTACAACAACAGGAAGAAGAAGAAGAAGAAG
>JAUBNQ010000007.1:4953572-4967687 GCA_032353495.1 Ctenopoma kingsleyae | reverse complement strand
GAAGAAGAAGAAGAAGAAGGGATGAGAGAAAGAAAAGCAAATGAGACAAATTCACTAGACAAAAAATGTGATAAAAGGTGGGTGTCAAAGTGATCACAAAAGAGAATTTCTGGGTTTAGAGATGGTTTGATAAGATGATTTAAAAAAAAATAGTTGACCTTTCTCCTACATCCCTGAATGTGCATCTTACCTGAGGAGAAACACTGGTGCTGCGCTGTGGAGACTGGCTGACAGGAGGGTCAGGATACTCAACCCCGTTTTTGATGCGGGGTCGTTTGTGCACCTCTACGTAGGTGACGGGGAAGATACCTTGGCGGTTGGTGCCTGAGATTTTGCCTTCATACCAGTTCTCATCAACTCTACGAATCAGTGTGATCCTCTCTCCCTGCACACAAAATTCAGAAACAACAAATATTGTTGAAAACGAAACATTTTATTATTTTATTCAGGGTGTAATGATTCATTTCCAATCCGCACCTTTCTGAAGGACATTTCCACCACTGTGTCCCCGGTGAAGTTGAAGCGGGCGACAGCCTCTCCATATTCTAGGACCTGCACTGGGGCACATTTCTTTGGCTGGGCTTTCTCTGTGGGGGGAAGGAGCTGCACATCGTAACAGGAAGATAAAATATAGTTAAAACTGACAGTTGAGGTTTGCAAAACATCTTCACAAATAACAGACGGGCAGAGAGAGCCCACATACCTCGACGTAACTCCGTGGAAAAATACCAACTCTTCCATGATGCTCCCCTTCATACCAGTTTTGATCCACCTGTCGGATGATGTACACAATGTCTCCCTTCTGAAATGGTAATTCCCTGAAAAAAACATTTTTTAAGAGAGATGAAATCCACATTCTACGTTTGCTTGGCATTTACAGCATCATTTCACATTCAGGTAGGTGTTAATGTACAAATGTCTCACTACTACTGTTCTACTACTAGCAATTTCCTGTGATTGTCTGAGTTTTTGGCACTGCTTTGTCAGTAGTTGGTAACCCCACCTATGAGATGCTACAGTGAGTCAAAACAGGCCATAAAATTACTTTACTCTGGGTGGAAACAATATCACAGCATCATTTGCTGTAAGTATAATACAGCTGGACAAATCAGCTCAGTTCAGCTCAGTTTTCAAATGTTTAACCAATTGTTTACACTGTGTCAGAGAGGTGCTGATTTACCTCCATAGTAACCTCTCAGGCTGTATTTCCTGATGCTGTTAGAAAAGTTGTAAAATGTTAATATTTCCTTCACCTCCCTTTACATAAATACCACTTACTTTAGACTTTCTGCTCTGAAGTCGAAGCGGGCCATGGCTGGAGTTCTCTGTGTAGATACAAAAGATAACCTGAGTGAGTCTTATTTTACGACTACAGCTACATAAAGATTATTCCTGCCATTATTCTAAGTCAGTGTAAGATTTACTCAAAGACTAAACACTCTTATGTATCTTTCTTTTTCGTTCTGGGCTTCATCATTTACATGAATAAAATACCAGAATACAAGTAGACTGTAAAGACAAGTTGTCCTTTCAGTGCCCCCGCTGTCGATAAATGTTTTAGCAATGACATGCTTATGACTGACTGGGTTACTTGTGCCCAGATGGAAGCTACTGTGGGTTGTTTACAGTGAGACTGGCCTGGAACAACGTGGTAAACACAAAGGTGAAACTGACATACATCTACAGTATATATAGCCAGCTATAGTGTGTCTTGTGGAAGTCTGAAAGTCTACTGGAAATATTCAGTGATACACGCTACAACTATCACTGCTCTCACCCTTGGAATTTTTGACCCGGAGGAAAAGCCCATCTGTTTCTGCAGAAATCCTGCTGACAAGCCCATCACCCCCCCACAGCCTGAGTCACACACAAACTGACAAAGCATCTGCCGTCTTTTCTGCTGCTTACAGAGGGATAAGACTGGCCTTGCATTGTACCTCTATGCCTGATTTCCTTTTCTCTGTGTTATCTGTGATGTTGAGCAGGTCTCCGAAGCGTTCGTTGGTGATGAACTGATGGTGCGTAGGAACAATGCCTGTGTGTCGTCTCGATGCTGTGTCAGCCTCTTCCTGTTCCCGCTTCAGCCGCCGCTGCTCCTCCAAGATTTTCTGCCAGGAAACCAAACCAGGAAACTGTTTGTTCTCTCCAGATATGGGTCTCTTCTATGCTTTTATTTACGTGACATATTGTTCTTTTTCTGTGTAACATATTATTTCCACAGTTCTATTTACTAAAGCAGTCAGCAAAGTGTAATTTATGACAGGCTGGCTTGAATTTAAAGCAAATTCACCTCTTTGTCTCCATGACGTCTCCGCAACACTTCATCCTGGCTTTCCCCGTGGGCTGGGGACGAGTCTGAGACAGAAACAGAAAGAGGTTCACACTGTGAACCATTGACAGTCCAAATGCAAGTCAAGACCAAAGAACAAAACTTCAAACATAAAATGATGATATTGCAGTCAACTCCTTGATTCCAATGAACAGAATCATAAAAATATACAATAACTGCTGCACAATCATGCGTGCTTTAAATGAACAACATAATCTCTGCAACACTAAAACAAAAAGCACAAACACATCAAAAAAGCCAAATGTACTCCTGCATGCGCAAAGGAATGAACACAGAATGATCCCATATGTCTTCATGAAAAGAAAACAAATGCAGGAAATAAAATATGAAACATACTGTATCGTAAAAAAAAAAGAAACATGACTTCATGGTTTTACTGATCAACCAACCAGCATCCATTATTTTACTGCTTATTTTAATTTGCTCCCCACATCGCCATAGATGTTTCACACTGTGTCTGCTGCTCTAAGTACCGGCTGTGACGTTAAATAAATCAAAGCAGGAAACATCCTGTCTGGCTCATACAAACCTTTCATAGTGAGAGAATGAAAGATGGCAGATGTGAACAGTCCCCAAATAGTAGGGGAAAAATAAATCGGAATACAGACATGATGAGACATCAATTTGAGAGAGTGTATGCAATGTTATATCACGACATCCTGCTTAAACATTGCAGATGAATGCCAGGATTGTAATTTAAGGTAAGGCTTGCCTGTGTAAGGACAAGATTTGTGGAACATTTATCTGCACCATGATTTTGATAAGAGTTTTGTCTGTATGATCACAATGCTTATGCAGGCTCCAGCACTCTTGCATACAACTCAAATCTGATGTCAAAAGGACATATACTGTATACATTACCAAAATCTGCCTGAACCACCTACAGTCACTGAAGTGTTTTGATACGTGTGTGGGACCATACTCAATCACAGTGAAATGGAAGAGCACCAAACGGCACACTCAGAATGAGATGGAGGCTTCCCTGTCACTTTGCAAACACAGCACACAGACTAGAGATGGAGGGTGGCAGAGTCGCCTTGTGGAGAGAAGGGACACAAGGTGAAGATAGAGTCAAGAAACATGGGTGACCACAAAGGAGAGGAGAGGAGGGTGACAGTGGTGAAGGGATGGAGATAGCCACCTCTGCGGTGAGCTGCCAGCGTCTGCAGTAGGTTCCCGTTGGCGTCCAAGCCTCGCCCGTTACTCAGGTGGTCGTTGCTGTCTCCTTCCCCGTTACTCAGCCTCCCCAGGACCTCCAGGGAGGACAGGCGCTGAGGGATCAGGGGCCTGAGCTCAGGGGACAGGCTGCAAGGCCTCTGGGTGCCCATTGTCACCTTGGTGGCTAGCAGGGTCCTTCGAGTCTGGTGGGATTGCAAGTTCTTCCGTAACTTGAAGGGAGCAGGGCCCATGAGGAAGAGGTTCCCAGGCAGTGTAGTCTTCTTCTCTGGATGTTGTGGCCTCTCCTGCTGAGTTGTGGCCTGCTGCCTCTCGTGCCTGAGGATGGTGGTAAAGCGCGTGTAAGAGGCTGGGCAGGATCCTTTGCACTTGCTGGGTTTGAGGAGGAGCTGATGGTTCAGGTGGTGGTGGTGGTGGTGGAGGAGATGGTTGTGTTGTGGAGGGGATTCTGTAAGCAGTGCTGAGGGGTTCTTTGATGCACTAACATTTTGGTGGATCAGTTCTGTGGAACTTTTACTGAAGATCTGCTCCACCTCAGCCTCTGTGTTAGTGGGGGAATCAGTCCTGATGTTGTGTCCGTCATCTGAGGAGGAAGCAGCCTCCTCCATGGTCACATTGCCTGGTGACAAAGCCTCCTCCCCGGATGTCTTGGCCTCTGCCTCCACTGCGGAGCAGTTATCTGTCTGTGTGGCATCGGCTACCAAAAGGGACTCTGCTGACACTGCAGACGCCATGTAGAGATGGGCAGGGCTGTGGTTGGGACTATGGCTGTTGCTGCAGTGCAGCGTGGGGAGGGAGGAGGAGCGGCTGGGTGCCGAGTTGGACCGCTGGATGATCATTTCAAACTCGCTGACCCGTGAGAGCACAGCATCCCGTGGAATGTTACCGCCGTCATCTGCCTCTGACCTCTCACCTCTCTCTGCCTTTGCCCTCTCAAAAAGAGTAGCCAGGCTGCGGACGCTGCCATGGGGACTGCAGCCGGCCGAGCTGGGCCGCTGGATGTGATGCATGGTCCTGTACAGGCTGGAAAACTCAGACGTGCTTCTCCTAATTGCAGGGGAAACATTACTGAGGCTGTCCTCGCGCTCGCTGACACAGCTAGACTTAGAGTCTGAATGTTGTCCACTGTCCCTTTCCTCTGCTCCAGCAAAGTCTGTGTCAGATGGTCCTATGTACAGATCCTCACAGCTGTGGGCCTTTGGGTGCCCAACAGCTTTGGTCTTGCTTTCCTGACTGTCACCACTGGGTGGCAGTAGCTTGGGCTTGAATTTAGAGGGCAGGATTTGTGGTATGCAGGCTTTGGCAGCAGAAAGAGGCTTCTTACTCTTACACTGGTTACCTATTGCATTACTGGCAAGAACCGATCGACTATTTACAGAGGAGCAGGACGAAATTATATAGCCATTCCCACCTTTATAATCCACTGGCAAGCATGCAGGACAACAGAATAAACAACATATTAGATTACAATGGTCACAGGTTCACACACATACACACTAAAACTGAGTCAGGCACATTTCTAAAGTAAAGACCAAGTCGCATAAAAAGTGATGTGAAGAGGAAGCAGACTTGATGCGTTGTGCATCAAGTAATAGATGACTGTCATACTAACAGCATGGTACCACAGTGAAGAATTGTGCTTTGTAAAGATGGAACAACTGGCTGTTGAATAGATTCCTGCATCGTCAATATCACTGTAAACGGCAACATAACAAGTAAAACATAAAGTAAACAGCAATATGCTATGAAATGTTATGTGGTGTTGCAGGGCATATAGGAATTCTTAACACTGACTGCAGTATCAGAACAATATAATAGCAAAAACAAAAAGAATACAGCCTATGCATATTGTTTCTGTTATTTATTTTAGATTTATACTAAGGTTAAACTTATTCTCTTACTGCTGTGTGATCTGCTTTATACAGTATATTCACCTCACTGACTTTACCAATTAAGACATGAGCTATGGTATTAAATGAGCTCTGGCCACCGCTCTTAATATTAATATATAACTCCCTAAAAGGCTCTAAATGAAGTTTATCCTGACTCAACTTTATAAATAAAATATGACCGCTTTTGTCAGTTTCTGACTATAGTACCCCAGTGATAGTACAGATGGAAACTGGGAAATGACACAACACTTTCACATGCTGTGAGACACTACTGTAGCACAAGTGACCCATCTGTCACATTCATATCTGCCAGAAAAACACTCATAGAGGAAGTAAGCTAGATGTTTTATCCATGTGACGTGGCAAGTAAAGTGTTAACATTCTGCCCACTAAAAATGCCTTCAGGAGGCTCAATTCTTAAAAACAAAGATTAATACAGATTTTTTTATTCATGGGCACAAGACACAAACACATGATGAAATGTTTTTTTGTTTTATTTTATTTTTAGCACTTTCTTATTTCTTTATGCTTGTTTGCACCACACCTTGTGTGTAGTAAACAGTAAGTGACGCTAATGATCAAGGTGGTGCCTCAAGCAGGAGATAATGCAAGAGCGTGCTAGTCAGTTGACCGTAGTGCTGAATCCATTTACTTTTTCCACATTTTGAAGGGGCCAAAAATAACAAAGAACTTCATATTCATATTTGTGTTTCAAGACTGTCGATGTGAATAATTAGTCCTGTAAAATGCTGTATATATAGGCAGTGTATTAGATAATATTGTAAAAATATACCACACTTTCTAAACTCATATGTGTTGTGTCTCTTCCCAGATATAATGTAATGATGTGACATAGGGTCCCTTCCTTTCTTTTTCATATATCTCCCCCTCTCCTCCCTCAGCCATGTGCACAGGCATTCCAGCCCCTGACCTCAGACTGACAGCTGACTTCCTCATGCCTGCCTCCCCTCGGTGTCCCTCTTGTTTATCTCCCCCTTCTCTGGCTGTGTTGTAAAGAGAAATGCTTTGTTGATCTCGCTTGTCCCTCCTCATCCAGCCCCTCTCACCCTGGCGCTGGAATACTCTGGAGTCTCGCCCTAAGTCTGCCTAGTGACTGGCGGCTCACAACTGGAGCAAGAGCAGGGAAAATCCCCAAGGTTAGCTTCCATCGACTTAGCAAGACAACCTCACTCCCTCAATGGGTTTTCCAAAGCAGATGGCCAGTACACGTCTGACGAAAACATCCATGACATCAATAATAAATCAAAAGTTGCTGGGGTAATGAATGCTGTGAGGTGACTGGCCAATGCTATGAAGTCTGGGAGCAAAGAAAATGTGTGGTTTATAGCAGAAAGGTAAGCAGAAACACATGTATCCCTGTCTGACACATTGAACAGTCCAACATCAGTGTCTGTAACTCATTGGATCTTTCTCAGCAGGAAAGGCCTTTAATGACCCGCTGTACTGTCTAACCCCACATACACATTCAAACATATGAATGTTTTACTGGCCACATGTCCTACCTTTAGAGGAGGAGGAGCTGCCATGGCGCTTGTTTAGGGCCCGTAGACCTTGTAAGGGAATGTCTCCACCCTCTAGGACACTCTTGTAAACATGGCGGTCGCATTCTGGAGCCAAAGGCTCGCTCGAGGATGATCCTCTGTCATTCTCCACCTCGCTGTGTCCAGACTTGCTCGAGGAGCTAGGCAGAGATGAGAGGGACACAGACAGCTAATTAAACACAGTCAAACTTATTCAGAGGAGTTGTGTTACATGTTTTCATGATAAACAGAGAGAGACAAATTACATAATCAGCTGTCATATGGTTCTTATTTAGCATATATTGAGGTAATTCCCGTCTTCGCAGACTAGTGGGAGACAAAATAATCAGAGACAGAAAAAGCTAAACTTGAGAAAGAAGGTGCAGAGCTTGGAGGTTGACGTTGGTTGAAGCCATTGGCTCATACACATATCTTGGCATTCCAGAGAGACCAACAGGACAGATGTCTATAAATATTCTCTGAACATTCCCACATGGTGCATCAGCTCCTGCTATGCACCTGTACAACTCTCAGGTTTACTGAGTCTCCACATACTGCTCATGTGTTACTCAAGCTGCCCCCTTATTTGTGCATTGAAGTGGCAGAAGCTCAAGTATAATCCAGGTGAAATACAAAATGTGTGCATATCTGCCAAAGGTTTTACACAAATGTATGGATACATTACTCTCCTTGTTCACCACCTCAACAAGAAGCTCTTTCATAGCTGTTAGAAAAACGTCGGCTGCAGACTGCAGAGAGTCATTAAAGTCATTTTGGTTTCAGGTTAACTACAAAAATTCACATAAATGCTATACAGGAAATCTACAGTACAGGAGCCATGTACAATTTAAGACCTATTGGGAAGGTTCTGGCGGAATCAACAGTCAGCACACAGCGTGCGAGAGAACCAGAGCTTATTTAAAGACAACTATAATGTTTATTTATTTATCTTGAACGATGTCGAGTTATTGTCAGTTCTTCCGTTTACATATGTCCACGTGCTATTTTAGCTTTTCTGGCATATTTCTATAAGACTGACTATTAATGTGTGTCTAATTGAGGCCTGAAAGCACTCAAATTTGATCAAGTCAAGAATGTCTTTCAAAACATCTCCAATTTCAAACAGAACCCAAAGGAAAAACATCCGGCCTTAAACATATGTGTTCCTTTGAAGGAAGTCAGTTTATGGTCTGCTTTGAAAAGTTTGTGTGGCTGAACTTTCACCACCCTCCGCCAGCCTCGTCTTTCCAAAGTTAACAAATGTGTGGATAAAAAGTTGGATTATGAATCTCTTTTCAAATACTTTGACATGCTGACATAATGACTGTAACAGATGGAAGGTTCTGGAACTAGAGAGAGACATTTATTTCCCCTGGACTGTAGCATGAGACATTAATCACCCTAAATTTCTTACATTTTACAATATAGAGAAAAATCCAAACGTCAACTTTACCAGACAAAAACAAAGCAGGCTTAGTAAACTTTGTTTTAAAATGAGACAGCATCATCTTTCTAATCTAAGCTGCTGGTCATAGTTCACTACACACACCCATTCAGAGATAATGATTTTTAAGTTATCCAGCAGCTGGGTGACTTCCCTTTATCCCAGTGACATCCAGGTTACTGTCTTTAAATAAGTCACCACATAGCAGCCGTGGCTCCACACTACAACCAACCACCTTCTAAAGACACCATGAAACACAGACAGAAGACACGCTGTTCTGGTAGCTTTTTTTCGCCTTTAACAGGATCTCCTCAGGAAGCAGGAGTCCCCCAGCTGTAGGCGGGCAAGCTCTACAGGGTGGAGAAATCTCTCACTGACATTTATCCTCATAACATGCCTTAAATAACCATCAGCACACTGGAAGGAGTCAACAAGATTTAAAGCGCAAGTATCTGAACAAGAAGAAGATGCATGGACTTACTACTGCTGCAGGTCGGAGGCTGTTTCCAGGGGGCTGAAAGAGGGGGCACTCTGCAACAAACCAAACAAAGAAGTCATTGATAGATCCACAGGAAGGTCTCCTCCAGCTAGAACAGAGACAGGAGCATTAGCTATGGCCAGATTCTGCCTTGTTTCCCTCTCTGTTGCTCGCTCGTTGCTCTGGGTTTCTGTCTCGATCACCCGGGGTTCTTAGCTTCTCTGGACTGGGCTTGGCATGGAGGAGCAAGCGTGTGTTTCGGCCTGCATGCAAGTTGGAGAAAACAAGCGGCAGTGAGGAGAGTGGAGGGGGTGGGGTGGTGGGCGTGAATTGGTCAGGGGGCGCCCATGCGGGGAGGGGGCTGTCACAGGCTCAGCCAATGGGCTGCTGTCTCCCAGTGAAGCCGTCTCTATTGTCTGGTATTGAGTCACTCTCATTACCACTGGACCAGACCGGGGCACAATTAACCAGCTGGTGGTGCAAGCAGGCTGAATTACACACACACACACACACGCACGCACGCACGCACGCACACACACACACACACGCATGCACGCACGCACGCACGCACACACACACACACACACACACACACACACACACACAAAGAGACAAAGTACACTGTAACACATATTAATTGTAAAAACAGATGATTATAACCCTGTTATAAAGACAAATAACAAAAACATACAGTAAGAAATAAATGGACAGTAAAAGAAGTTATTAATAGTTATTTAACGGCAGATAGTATCTCCAAAACAGAGGGATGCTCATTCAGTGTGGTAGCACTGGCATTTTGAATGGTTTAGAGCCAACTAATATTAGCCCACTGTTTCTGTTGCTTTCCTCTTTTCAGACGTCACAGTAGGTAAAAATAACAGACGTGACACGGGCACTATGAATAAGAGTGCAAGTGTTGTTTGCAAATATGATTGCACAATCCCCATCCCAACCAGCTCGGCCCCAGTGTTAATACCACATCCACTTCTCCATGGCGTGGCCGAGCCTCCGCTTCCCACACCTATGACCAGACAAGGAGCATTCTCAACGGCTCGTTTGCCACAACATGCCTTTCCACTTAGTTGCCAGGCAGGATGATCATTAATAACCTTTCAGAATAAATGCCTATCTTCATAAGAACAGAACATCAGGCTGGCAGGTCTACAGTCTGGTCTATTTATAAAGCCAAATGTTCCATGTCTACTTGGAGACAAAAGCCAGTGTCACTGAATAATCTCTCAGCTCTTCCTTGTTCCATGTCTTGAACCCCCTCACATCTGATATTAGCGAGAGAAGACATGTCCTCTGGCACCTTTGGGTAATTGGACTTACATACACACAGCATGAGTGGAAAGTAAACAGGAAATAAGCATGGAAGGCTTATCTGGAGTAAAGGAATCTTAATCTGGTTATTTGCAAGATGCCTGATTAGTGTCAGTTTATGTGAACTTTTGTTTCTAGAAAAGGGTAAAACTGTTAAACTGTGAAACACTGATATCACTTTCACATTTCACTGAGATAGTTGCATAACTTTGATATCTTTTTTTAAGAAATAAAGGGAGGTGGGAGAATAAAAGGCAAATGCTGAAAATGGTTTCACTTATCAGAAGAAGATGCACTAAGAAGATGAAACTACTTGCTTAAAGCAGCAATAGCGTGAAATGTTTGTGAGTCAGTGGAACACCAATGACAACGTTTCCGCAGAATTTGCATGTTTCCTAACAGGTGTTCCCGGCTACTCAGAGCTCCTGTATGCTGCTTTCATTTTCAAAATAGCGATCATGTGTAGGTCATGGTAACACGAATCCCATTCTTTCCAGCACCTTATTTGTGTTGATAGGTTCTCATGAAAACAAACAGCTCCCCTAGTGTGAGTGACCTGTTAAAGTCACGCGCGCCCCTCATCTCATCTGCACTAAATGCTTAAAGGTAAAGGTTAAGTGTATAACGGAGGTCAAATGTGAAAGCACAATGATCTGATGGGCTTACGGAGTTGCCTCCTTTAGAATGTCAGGTGGCAGGGGCACGCTCTGTGTAACTCAGTGCTGAGACAGCGTGGCAGCAGCCCCCTCGTAAGCATACGCTCAACAGATGGAGACACTGCGACGGTTGCAGGGGGGACACAATCCTTGTCCGACACGACAGGATTAAGATGAAGAAAACATAGTTATACGATTATCAACTGTACTGTATTACTTATATTAAACCATCTCTTTTGGTTTTTGGTTGACAGCTACCTAATTAACAGTTGAAATCACAAGACTTGGACATATAAGACAGACCTTAATGATTAAGAAGTTTTTCTTTATCATAATACTACTCCACTAGTAGAAGCGTTTCTCCTTGCCTCTAGGTAGGTTATTAATAGGTGCTACCTGGATCAGAGCCAGAAAGGCCTGGCTCTGAGTTTAAACCTAAGCACTGGCGTTTTTGCAGAAGTCCGGCCGTATCTCTCCTCCAGTTAATACAGAGTGAGTACCAATATGTCAATCAAACCTCAATGAGCCAGTCTGTCTGGCGGAGCCTTAAGGTCAAATGCTACACATACCAGATGCAGCTTTAGAAGTGACTTTGACATTAAACAGCAGCCAGTCATAAAGCCAAGCTCATCTGGCAAACATCCAGGCTTCCATGAGACAGAGTCAGTCGCCTCCACGCCTACACCTCCTCCACATATACACAAACCTACAACAGTAGACTCTGCCTCTGCGTCTGGCTGATGCTAGGATATGACCTCACGCCGTAGTCAGCGGTGCCACCTCATATGATTCAGGGTGTGGCGGTGTGTCTCCGACTGACAGAGAGCGAGAAGAAGCAACATGTGCTTGTGGGCGGCCGGGTGCCACGCTCGTCTGGTGCCAACTAAGGCCTGAGGCATGGATTTGTCATGACGCTGTATGCTTCAACGTGTCTGCACCCCTCTGGATATTCTGGTAAATATACTAGATAGCAGATGGGCAGCAATTATTATTTCAAGGGCCTGGGATTACCCTGGAGCCCAATACCCGCCTGGATTGCAGGCTCTCCAAGCGAAGAATGACTTCTGAATGAGTCACCCAGTCCAGGCGTCTGACTTATGTTATGTATTCTAGTTGGCAGAGTGCACATCAAAATGAACAAAAGTGTTTTTCTTGGGTGTCAAGTTAACAGTACTGAAGAACAAGTATGCCACAAAGGCTGGAGAGATAGCACAATAATATTGTAAAGAAAATATGATGATGATAAACTCACAGCTGCCCTGTGAAAATGTAAGTACGCTTACATGGGCATCTGTGCCACTAGCACAGTATATTAAATCCTGATCAGTAATCAGCCTTATTAAACAATAGTTATCAGCTAATGTAAGTGGTCAGACTCAGTTCTGTTGTGTTGTGTGTGCTTCACACATACAAACTGCTAAGAAATTGCTGAGAGACACTTTTGAAGAGGGCAAATATAGAATTCAGTTGATTATTTTAGACACTGATGGGCATGATAATGAGCAATAATAATAGTAATGTATACCCAGTGCTTTAAAAAAACAACTGTAGACAGGATTGTTCATATACACCCTGAGTAATAAGAACAGAAAATAAAGATTATGATGAACAAAACAGGGATGCGTAAAGTTTTATAAGTAGCCGGTTTCATTAATCCACATTGATGAAACACATGGTAGTAAATTTAGTTCAAGATAAAAAAAAATCCTCTTACACATGCTGTCACATGACATTTTATGTGCAGGATCAAATAAAAAGAAAATTATTCAGTAAGATACTGAAAGTGAAGCAGAAACTGGAGTAGTTCTTACAGACAGTTTGTTTAGGGATTATTCGAACACGGACGTTATCACATGCAATAAAATACAATATACTGTCACTTTAAAGACAGCGACCACTTACCGCTTTGTCAAACTCCATCTCTGAAAAGAATTTATACCAAGGCTCATTCTCTAAATCTACATCTTCTGGACTTACTTCCTGAGCATGGCAATGAGAAGAGGAGGAGAAAGACAAAGAGAAGACAGTTCAGACGCACAGAAAATACACGCCAAGGTAATGAGCCTATTAGACTTTGCTGACTGAGCCAATGTTTCTACCCCACAACAAACATAATCAACAGTGAACTCACTAACTAAAGACGAAATCCAATGGTGGGAGCCCCCAGATAAAAGATTAAAGATAAAGATAAAAACTTGTTCAATGTACATGTGGGCATATGAGTGGTACGTTAAAATACACATGAAAAATGAAAACCTATTCCTGTTACACAAGAGGTGCTGTTATTTACTGTGAACCACATATAGTTTTCATTTTACTCTAATGAACACTGAAATACTGATGATGACCAACATTCAATTTCAGCAGTCTGTTGACAACATAAAATTCTTTAAGTCAAAGTTTCATTTTTGGGGTGGAAAAAACATGCATACACTAAGAACCACAGATTAAAAATCAAATTAATGAAGCTAACATAGAAAATGAACAGCTACAGCAACAAGGACACTGACCTATAATAATCGAACATTGAAAAATAACAGTCCATTATTTCACGTTGGTGCCAGAATGAACTGGAGCAAACTCTAATGGGTATATCTGTTGGCACTGGGATCTTGGCTAACAGCTTCTACCTAAAGCTACCTAAAAACATTAATGAACATCCCCATGTTCTTTATTATGTAAGATGGAAATACAGACTAAGACTGTCATATCTAAATGCAAAATAAATGTTTTTGTAAATATTACACCGTAGATCCAGGCAGCAGCTACAAAATTCCCTATTAAACACAGCAAAGCTCATTATCAAAATACGACAACCCTCAAGGACACTGAATAATGACGCATTTCTTGATTCAGCAGGAATTGTTAAGGCTCGAGATTAAAGTAGGGTAGCGAGCGTTACACTTCCTCTCAAGAAAACACACAGGATCCATGTTTTGTGTCTGCGCTGGGATCCTCTCACACTGAGCTGATTCAGCCCAATAACCTTAAATTGAAGACAGGAAGACAATGGCTATCCTTGTAAATGATATTCCCCCCGCTGCCAAGCAGGATCATCTGTCACCGCAACAGGACACCCTTTAGGAATGTGGTGCACATGGCAAATCAGGCCACACAGACGTTGCCTCCCGAGCTATTAGTGAAGCTGCCACTCGGGAGCTTAGATACAGAGGTGGGTGGTGGGTGGGGTGGATGGTGGGTGGAGAGGGTGACAGCTCACACGACATGCACGCAGAAAGAAAGAGAGAGAGACAG
>JAUBNQ010000007.1:4938252-4953472 GCA_032353495.1 Ctenopoma kingsleyae | reverse complement strand
GGTGGGTGGGGTGGATGGTGGGTGGAGAGGGTGACAGCTCACACGACATGCACGCAGAAAGAAAGAGAGAGAGACAGGCAGTCAGCGTACCGTTCTCTCCAGCTTCAGGACCGATGATTTCCCTGGCTCGTACTCAAAGATGCTCTTGGGCTCCGCGCGGTACTTCCTGGTATCTACCTTTTTATCTGGGGGCTCCCACTCGTTCCTGTAGAGAGGTGGATGTCAGGAAGGGGTGGGGTGTGGGATGGAAGAGAGCCAATCCTTAGCAAGTAGTCTCCATGGCAACCAGTATAGGCTAAGATGTTTTTTAATTTAAACATGACGTATGCCCTCATTATCCCTGCTCTCTCTCTCTCTCTCTCTCTCTCTTGCTCTAATGATGATATGACAGAAAATCCAATTCACAGTTGAACCAAATCAGTAATTTGATCAGGTAAACAAGATTGGACCTGGTGACAATAAACAGAGCGCAATATTTCCGGGGAGAATTTCTTAATAGATAACCTACGATAAATTACTATTCAGTGAAAGACTGAAATAAAAAACGCCCACACTGATTCCCACCACATAAAAATCACCTTTTTATGAATGAAATTCTTTGGGGCTGGAAAGACCATCCAGCAGAACTGTACCTTTTCACGCATAACTACTGAGGAAGTAAGAAGGTCAGTCATCAACATGTCATCTGCAGCTCTGGAGGGCAATAGTTTACCCTCCGTCACCTGTCCTGCTTCACTCTATCACTCATTTCTCTCGCTTCATGTAAAAACTAGAGGATGCAGTACCAGAAACCACAGACGTACCATTTCAGTTACAGATTTGGATTTCTCTGGTCAGAATTATACTTACGTGTGTTATACAGTATAACGTTTTCTCCTGGAGTGTGAAGTATTACTTTCTTTATGAACAAACATGAATACTATTTTTCTTCATGTTAAGTAAAGTGAATATTAGAGGGCTTGGAGCAGATGGAGCACACTGACCTTTTGGCAGAGGGTTTGAGGGAAGAGGACCGCGTTGGCACCGGCATCGACCGACCTCTTGAATTGACCTCGGCATCACTTTTTGAACGTGGGACTGTTTTCACTAAAAAACAGGCACATAAATGTTGATGGAGATCAATAGCTTTGTACTCCGCTGCCTTAATGCATCATTTGAAATGTTACCAATGTACTAAATTTTATCTTGGACGAATCTCAGCATACACATTATTTGGAATGTACTATAAGTATCGAAGCCCAGTTGCCAAACTCACCATCTTCCAAGTAACCAAAAGGGGTGGAGCCATCATCTGAAAAAATGATCAATCAAAAGCCTATTAATATCGTTTTTATCATGTATCTATATTGCATGGCGCTAAATAATTCAGAAGGCATTAAAACACTGTTTTCCTTCATTTTCCCGTAGCTTCACACCTTCCATTAGGCCGAGCATTACAGGTTCACCAAATTCAATCAAAGCGATTCAAATCGATGCACTTTACAGGAAGCATTACTGAGCTAAAAACGGACCACAACATCTGAATAAGTAATGCATTGTAAAGCAAGAAGGCCATATCCACCACACTGAGAACAATCACTGTATAAAGCACACATTTACTGCTGGGCTGCATTTACAGAACCACACAGTTCACAACTAGACGGATGTCACGGTATAAAGCTGATTTTGAGAAACCCAAATGAGGACTCAGGCATCAGTGTTACATTCTGCATAAAAATTCTACAGACCAAAACCAAAGCCTAACAATCTGGAAACTAAACCCAAACAATAATTGCTGAAGCTTATTTTGGACAGCAAACAGTGTGAATGTTGTGTACAGCCTGGAATCAGGGCCTGACAGTCCACAACCTCACCGCAGGATTGCAGCAGCACCTAGTGGCAACAGCATTAAACTACAAGTTAAACTATGTTAGAGAATGATGATTAAATCTGAGATATCAGCTGCCTGAAAGGTTTAATATTAGACAGCAAGAGAGAGGTTGTACACAAGGTGTTACAAGTTTGTAAATGTAGAATTACACTACGAAGCTTCGTGCATCCTCTTCATCAGCAGCAACATTTAAGCGGTGCATTCACATATAACTGATTTACACATGATAAATAATCATTTGGTTGTTGTCAAGTTGATCACTGAATTAAAAGCCTGACAGTCGATGTAGTAGTGAATGCATTGAACATTTTTTAGTTTTTTCATGTCTGGTAGTGGTACCCTGTTGTTTAAGCCTGCATCACAGATCGTGGCTTTTAACCGTATTTGTGCCTCTCAGACAATGAAATCTAACAGAACAGAACCTGAGTTACATCAGAATTTGCACGAAACTTGCAATGTAGTTAAAACGGATGGAAATCTAGTTAGTTGCTCTAATGCATGGCGTAGAAAGGAAGAAGGTTTGTTTAAATTCTTTCAAATACTTTGGACATCTTCAAGCCACATGATTTCTTACTTTACATGTGATCAGGTATGACAGATTAAAATCAGCTAAAGTATTTGAAAGGGCCCGAGATGGCTGCAGATTAGTAAAGACAACGAGCGGAGTTACTACCAACGGATACCTTTTGATTTCATCTGAATGTCATAGTTCTCAGGGAAAATGTAGGTGGGGCGATAAGGGTTTTCCTCAATAGGCTCTGAGCAACAGTGGTGGAGAGACAGAGCACAGTGTGACATTACATACAAACACATGTAGAAACATATACAATGCTTGGACACCAACAGAGAAACACAACATGCAACAATAGAAAGAGTGCAAATGACAATAAAACCTCTTACCAGGTATTCTGTGTATCTGTTTGAACATTGTCTTATACCAGTCTTTGGACTTTTCTGTGTTCTGAAATTCAAATATGGAAATTGTTAATAATAGTACATACAGTATGTATATAATGTATTTATATAAAACACAAATACTAATAGAAAAGACCCTACGCGTTATATGTACAAAGCACGCATTAAACATCTGCAGTGAGTAGATTTTTCTTCTTCTGACACTAGTTGTTGTTGCTCACCCGTACAGGCACAATAGGCTTGTTGAGAGGACTGAAGACAGGGGAGTGAGGTGATAGTCGTAGCCTCTTCCCATCCATATCAGGGACTGGACTTGCTGAGTCTCTCCCAGTATCAGGACTTTTGTCCCTTTCTGAGGTTGGGTCTGTAAAAATAAAACAAAACAAAACCTGTAAGCTGGAGAAAACTCAAAGTTCACAGCATATTGCGACAGACAACGTGACAGTTAGGAATCTGGTGTGAAAGCCAGGCTAAAGTACTACACTCAGCCGCATAACAATATTTACGTTTAATATAGGCTGCATAAAAAATATATAATTAACAGAAAAAATGTTTCTCCAGTTTAGTTTAGTTTGCGGCGTGGCATGGTGGTATATCGGTCAGCTATCCAGGACTCCCGTGACACTTGCAAGGAAAAGCGGTTAAGATAATGGATGGATGGACAGTTTGGTTTGCTCTGTGGCTCTTGTATTGCCTGCTCTCTGGCATACCTTACTGGGATACCAGAGGTGAGTAACTAAACAAAACTATGTTATTTATGCTTTACTGTGACCACTGAAAGCACAAATGATAATTATGAGCTAATGAATAAAGCTAAACTAGGTAGCATAAGTGGAGAAGTTTATATTTAATATATTATAAAATATTCTAAAATGACTGGAATTGCCAAGTCATTTTTCACTTACACAAAGGAGATTTGTTATGTTTTATGTCTTATCTTAGAAGTGTTGTAAAAGTTACAGCTGATACAGACTTGCTTGAATGAGACCGAGCCACTGTTAATATTATATCCACCTGTGCTTTTCCTGATGATATACATGAATGAGAAAATGAGCCTAGCGGTAGAAGGTCAATGCATTACACAGCTGATCATCTGATTTAACAGTCTTTAATTCACAGTCATCACTACCCAACTGGACTAAAACAAGACAAAAGAAATGACACATTCATTACGTTTCTATCGAGTCTGTTAAATTGTTGTTCAACTAAGGGACGTTTCCAATATTTTAACATACTGAAGCATAAAACATGACTCATTCACTTGACGAGGCTTGTGGCATGCACATTTATGGGACTGCTGCTGGCAGTCTAAGAAATGAAAAATAAAATGCAAATGGCTGTTAAACTAGTGCATACCTTCCAAATGAGAAAGATGTTTTTGCTGCTCTGCTGTGAGAAAGAGACAGACAAGCACAAGACACTGAAATCTGACTAAGCAATGAAGCAAACACGTGAAAGCAGTACTTATGTGTTACAGAGCGCAATACAAGGCTGATGGATCACAGGCAAGACACAGTTAAGACATAGCACAGAGTACAATAAAACTGACTGACAGATTACTACAGAGATATATAAAAGTATGTTCATGGAAAACGTCCAGGTTTTTGTAATCGCTTTCTGATACCTGTCATCCCAAACTCACACACTGGTGTGCTCACCTCTGTTGTGTTGCAGCAGGACTATAGTGGGGTTGACTGTGCTAGTGCAAGGATAAACAGAGCTGTAAGTCGATGTGATGCAGTTCTGAATGTTAGTGAAGGAGGGAGTCTGATTTTCTCGAATGCTTTCTGATGAGTTTCCCTGAAACAGTTGAGAAACAAAAGAAAATAAATACATTTAAATAAATTTGACAGAAATCAAACAACCTACAAAATAGACATCACAAAGCTCTGATCACAAACTGAGAGCCTAACAAAGATCCTCTGTTAAATGGAGTGGATGTAAACGTACCTGGCACTGAGTGTTGTTTACATGAGGTAAATCAGCTGTGATGTTGCTCCCCCCCTCAGCCAGTCCTGCTTTAGAGCTGTCTCCATTAATCTGGCTTGTCCAGCTACCTACAAAGAGTCCAGAAGTCTCTCAGTGGGGCGGCCAGCGCAGCAAGAATAAAAACACAGATTATGACACTAAAATATACAGTATTTCAGTGAAAGCCATAACAGCTAATTGCTGGTCAAATAAATCTTCATTTCTTTCGACAGGGCGTGAATGCTTTCCATGGTGGTTTTCATGCACAGAAATGTTAGTATCCTTAGGAAAGGGGAAAAAAAAAAGATTCTCCCACAATCTCTGAACTTCGCTATCAGAACAAAGAGCCCATTCAGTGAGCTGCAAAGACCATTTGTTCCAATGGCCTTTATGTTCTGACTCTACAACAATTAAAGCATCTTCCCAAAAGCCTTGGCCAGCTTCCAATCCAGTTCCAATGTGCTCTATGGAACAAACAAGCCCACAGTCAACGCCCCCGCTACAAAGTTCAGGGTAGGCAGGCTGCAACAAAAAAGCTCTTTGACACTTGCATGAAAATATGAGCGATTGGCCTTTATCACAACTCTGAGTGTGCCCATTTACTGAACATGCACTTCAAAATGTGACAACTTATATAATCGTGACATCAGAACAGAAGGAACGTGAGGAATTTTTTACAACTAAAGGACATGATGAAATACTTTTTAAATTACAGCAACATTCACCTCCTCTGTCCACGCTCTACAGAGACGTGCCCTTTTTACACTTCCACTGTGCAACTATTACTGTCCTGGAAATACTTTTTCATCATGTGGAGAGCTGTTATGAAACAGCTGTAGCATTCACGCTGACTTACTTGGCGTCGTGATGACGTTTGGCTCTTTGGTGATGCAGCCCTCATCATCTATGTGGACTAGGCTGGCCCTTAGAGTCACAACTCCTTTCCCTTTGCACACTCTGCTGGGGTCCAAATCTGAAAACATTCAAAATAAGAGCCTCACTTCCACAGCTCCTCATTGTTCAAGGCACAGCAGTCTTATGTCCTGTATTCTCAGGGTGCGCTCCTCATGCTCCAGATGGCCTCAAAATAGAACTGTAACATCAAAACCAGGCCATCAAATTAATATCCTACTCTCCTGTAAAACTAATTGCCGTGACAGACGTGATCAGACCTGAAAGTAGAGCAACTGCGGCTGATCCTGTGTGAGGCTTATTCTCAGTTTGAGTTGTTAAAAAGTGAGTTTTAAAAGCACCCTTCTAAGTTTTCTTTGTGAAGATAAGGTGTCCCACAGTTGTAGGTACTGAAAAATTGATAAGGTGGCGGTATGCTTCACCTGCAGCAGGAATAAGGTCAGGAGATCCTTTCATGGTCGACAGAGGCGTGATCTTGACAGCGCAGACCGATCGAGGACCTGATGGGACTTCAATACACACACGCACATACACACAGTATTTTTAATTTGCATTACTGTGCATCATCTCCAATTCATTAAAGCAATTGAAGTGTAGATATTAACCTGAACAAATGCACTAAGCATTACTCAGTTTTTTTCATGGAAGACATGATTACATAATCTTAACATATCATAAATGAGATCCATTGAATCACTAGATGAGAGCTGACTTACTGGGGGTTGTGCTCAGTCTTACACTGCCCTCTGCTGGAGAGCCCTGATGGAAAAACAGGAAAGACAAATATTGAACCTAATGGATGAAGTCTAGGGAACTGATTTATTACAAATTATCCCACATATGTAGATTATAACCAAAAGTAGAAAAGATCACATTACTTTTATGTTAGCGTCCTTCCTGAAGGCATACATTTAGTGAAAAAGGTTAATCAAGTGATATGCTTTCCAGTTGTTTTTTTAACAAGATCCCCAAATACACACGTGATTTAGAATTGTTGTTGTTGTTGATACAACACCTGAGGATACAGTAGATCTGATGATGTATAGTATAAGATCTCTGTAACTTTTTCCCAGGTGCATTGAGCTCAAGAAACTTCGCATCTGAAGGATTCTAATATTAGCTGTGGAAGTCTGGTAACCAGGTCAGTGCTGGCTGTAGTGCTGGCTAAATTTGAATTTTACTACTAAGGCTGTGAACACTGTAAAAATATTACACACACAGGACATTTTCCTCAAATACATGGCATATCTTCTACTGTAGATATAATGGAGTCATCGCAATGAAAGCAATAAACGGGGACCACAACCAGCTAATGAAATTGTGGTTGTACTTTATTGTTGGGTTAAACATTGAAATGAGATACACGAATGATCACGAGTCTTGTTTTGAAATTTTTGTGTTCCTTTATTTATTTGGTTTTGAGAGGATGTTTGGTCTGCCTTGGACCAATGAGATTAATTAGATTTTTTTTTTTCCTGTAGTCCCCTTTAAGGACAAGAAGGGAGGGTGTGAGCGAGAACTAACACGTTAATCTGAGCTGCATCAGCAGAGCATGCAGAAGCAACACCAAGGCCACCAAAAAAGTAGCTGTGAAAATCTTCTCGTCACTACGCTGGGCCTCCCGTTGTGCTCAGCCAGCACGACTGATTTACACCCCAATCTGAAAGGCCAAGAAAATGGCTAACTGAGTCAAGACGCAAACACACACATGATGGCACTCAAACGCTTACTCACAGACCCACACAACCACACTTAAATGGTATTTTATATTTGTAGGCTATCAATGATGGTGATGGAAAAAACATTAACATTAATGTCCACCTAGGATTGAATCTACAATGTCAATGTTAAACTGCTTTTAAAGTTGTACCTCTGCTTGTTCTGATACTGAGTGTGAGACTGTGTGCGCACTATGTTTACACACAGCGGTAAATAAGCCAGCCTGCAGAAAAGGCAGGAGAGTGATGTTCCAGCTGGAAACCTCCACAAATAGGCCTAAATGGATGAGGGAAAATGGGAGCAATTCCAAACAAGTCCCATGGGGACACGAAGCGCAAACCTTTTATAACATCTTCCAGTCTTGGAGCTGAGCTGTCCCTGAGCATCAGAAACTCTGTGTATTTATTTCCCATCTCTCTTTAATACAATCAACTTGCTTCCTGACCCCCGGCATCACAGAGAGGCAGTGCATCCACGATCTCATTTCCAAAAGCATTAACAGACATTTGTTTACACTAATCTCAACTCTACTTCCTGTATCTGTATCCTCAGATGAACCCACGGGATGAAGAATATGCACTAGAAAGAGAGAGGTGGAAGTATTTGAACCTCTCACACATGATAGATAATGGGAAAATGACAGCTTGCAGTGTTCAGTTCACTATATAAACACACGAGCAGAGATCACCCCTGGCCTTTTTAGGAAGAGATGCCTCAGAGCAGAGCTGGGTAAGGAACGCTATCCATCCAGCCTGTGAAAAGGAGGAGAGCAGCACAGGAGCTATGCAGGGATTAAAAAAACACGACTCGCCAGAAAAACAGCAATGTATCTAAATGTAGAATCTAGCAAGCTTTAAGATGTCTCTGCTTAAAAATTAGGAAGAACACAAACTACCACATGTGCAGGTGACAGTCCTGCTGGTCCCAGTCTTCAGATTGTCTCTAGAGACTCCGAAGTCAAAGAACTGAGAAACCCTGAAACAGTGCAGGTGTTCATGCACTAAAATTATCAGTCAGGGTTCCAAGAACTGACTGCCAGTGAAACACCCCCTCAGCCCAGACCTGTTTACCTAAAATCAGGAATAAGCAGCAAAGGCCACATGTTTCACTTCATTTGCATTTCTCAGTTCCACTGCGATGTGCCTCTCACTCACTCACACACACACACACAGACACATAAACACACATAAATCTTTAGCTGAACACTCTTGTACTTAACTAAAATACATTTCCCAAAATAAGCAAGTTCCAAAAGACTATGGTCATCCCCAAGGATCAGGGAGATGCATTACCTACTTGATGAAGTTCACAGACAGTGCTTAGTCCACATGCGTCAGGTCCCTCTGAAGCCCCCTGAGATGTCTGGCTGAGCTTTGAGGGACTTGCCTGGGTGGGACAGTCCCAGCATTGACCTTGGCCTTTGCTATGCAGGGGATCTATTTGTTTTTGACAACAGGCGTGCCCAGATGGACCTGTCACCACATGCCACCTGGGAATGTGGCACCCACTCAACAACTGCACAGACCACCATATAAAATCCTCCTCCCCCGAAAAGCTCCTGTGGGGCCAGCAAATGACAGAGTGACAGTCCACTTGAGGACTGCTGGAATTCATAACTGGGTGACTCACCCACCTTTAGTCTTAATGCCTCAGTCAACATGATGAACTACTACAAAGGCTATTACTGACTGACTGTATGTTAATGTGTGATTATATCTTGAATTTCTAATTCTTTAAAAACTGGTAATGATTGTAGGATATCAGGTCGAATATGTATATGTGTGAGTATATGTAGATACTACAAGTACTACAACTAAAAATGACTTTCAATATGAATTCATATCAATATTGTTGATGATGATTGATGATGATATGATATTAAGTCTAAATAAGTCACAAAATCATGAAAAGCATCAAATGTTCCCAACAACCATCATTTTAAAACCCAGAAATATTCAATTTACAGTAAGAAAATCATGAAGTCTTATGAGAACAGTGCACCCTGTGAATTTCTCTCATTTTTGCCTTATAAATGACTTAAACAATTATCTATTATAAGAATTATTGAATATGAAGCGTAGTTAAACATTTCTGAACATGCTTTACATACATACTTTGAAGAGGATCTCATGTCTTGTGTAATAACAAGGCAGCAGCTGATCAGCATAACTCTATGAGCAGGAGGAAACAGATGGTTTTCCTAAAGCACATCTCCAATTTGTGTACAAATGAATCAAACATGATAATATGAATTAGTAGAGATATTTAGAGGTGTTGGGAGGTATATTTCTAAACTCTGGACAGAAAAAAAATAGCTGTTTCCAGTTTATGTTAAGCTAAGCTAACTGGTTGTTGGCTAAAGCTTCATATTTAGCGTAGAGCTGATCGAGTGGTATCAATCTGCTCATAACTCGAACTAACTAACAGAAATATTTCCCAAAATGTGTAACAGCTGGCGATTGTTGGAAAAAGAGAACAGTCCTGTGAGACATGTGGACCAACTTCAAACGTAATGCAACATCTGGATATCAAGGGGATATCCAGATGTAGGGATACTCTACAAACAGAAAGATACTGAAAGCTTGTGTCTTTTCATACATGTTTTATACTTTTATGTTTCTGGATTTCTAAATGAATAACATCAGACCAGAGACTCTATCTGCGTAACTGCAGTATGTGTGTCTTTATGTATGAATACATCCATTTTCAACTCTCAGATAAAGGATAAGATAGAAGACTAAAGCTGTGCGACTGACAACACCTTCTAAACAGTATGAGAAAGTAGAAAGATTGTCAATTTACAATAAATTATTAAAATATTATTAAAATAAGTAAATCAAATAATAGAATCAGAAAAGGAAGGCTGCTTTAATCTATAAGTGATGAGAGAGAAACTAGATGGTGTCCATCAAATTTGTCTAAGCATATTAGATTTTCCTTGAATAGCTTTATGAGTTTGAAGTCTCAGCCAGTCTCTATTGGCAGCAGAAATGACTTCATCTGAATCAGGCTCCAGATTCCCTCTGTCTGAAAACTACACAAAGGCGTGGTGGTACCAAGTTGAACTAAGATGTATTCTGCACAGTGGGGGTGGGGGTGGGGGGGTGGGTCTCTGAGCTGCAGTCAGAGGCTGCCTTAAAAGTGAGCCATGTTAATACAGAAGAGCTCTCATCACACTCAGCTGTACTATGGACGGGGAAAAAGGGTCGTTACGTAACGCTGTTTGACTTCTGCTTTGTCAACAAATGGCAGAGAGAGGAGAAGCTATCCAGCGCTGTGCGTGGATCCCACCAAACAGCTCCAAACATGGCTCGAAAGGGCCGCTCAGGAGCAGCAGCAGCTTATCCCCCTAATTGAGAAGCGATCCCCACCTCCACCACCACCCCACCACCCTCTCTACTCTCTTCCATAAACAGCTTCCACACTGGACGGCAGCCTGGGATTCTACACATTCCTCAAGCCAGCTATTTGAAGTTCATTTCAAACAACTGCAGCATAAAAGGAAATGTATGTAACTCACACAATGCAGTCACTGCAGGCAGGTCTGAGTACTATACAGTATCTGAATACTGTTCCTGTGTCTTTAAATTATTCAAACCTCACCAAGACATGTCACAGTAACACAGACTTATCACGCACATATTTGAGCTCCTTTTTTGTGTATGTCTGGGTTTTTGGTATAAAAAGAACAAAACAAAAGCACCCATCATACCAGCCAATAAAAGATGTCTCCCTCTGGGCTCAGAGAGGCCAAAGCCTGCTAACATCAACATGAGAGCCTCTGATAGTTATTGGACATGACCATGGCCAGATCTCTTGGACAGGGAACACTCGGTTGGCACGTGTGAAGGTCCTGAGGAAGGCTGCAGCTGGCCACTTGGACCAGGCCGCCTGTTACAGACGCTGTGTTAGAGTCAGGCAGCTTATAACACGCCTGCTAGGCTTTTAGAGCCAGTGTAATAAGAATGTCACTGAGCTGACAGTTTACTGAGGGTGATACATCTTCTCTGCAATGGCTCCAGGCTACACTCCAGGAGTGAGAAAACTTGGATCGCAGGCCCGGGAGTGAGAATAAACACTGAACTGAATATTTAAGTAGCTCTGCGGTGTCTCCTTAGGGGACTTTTAGAGAGTTTACTTCTGTAGGTGCTGAGTGAAGTGTTCAAAATAATGAAAGCCTTTGAGCAAATAAGAAAGTTGTAATTGGGATACAGCAAAGCATGTATCACATAACACAACTAGGAAAGAATCCTCAACGACCACAGTATAATAATATTTTTTTATGATAATATAGTGGGATTTAATTTGGGGAAATGGCTGAGAATGATGCATGATTTTTATTTCATGCTGTCAATAGACAACATGCTCAGGTGTGCACAAGATATTCCTCTTGGGTTAGGTAACAGGGCATACAACACATTAGATAAGTGGCGATGATATTTCAAATTAGAGAATGCTGAAAATGTTTCCTCATCTCTGCTGGATGTTTTGACTCTGACGTGGACTGGAAGCTCTGAGTGTGTTCCCCAATATAACTCTGTGAGCGCCTAGGTGACAGGACTACTTGATAATTGAGTCACAGGATGTGGCGGCTAAATGTGAATATAAACAGTGATGTGATAATCCAGCAATTTTAAGTGCTATGAAGGTATCCTCGTGTGAAATGAGCATGCAGCAGGACTCCAGAGGGTCACCATCATCTGTCTATTACCAGTCTGACTTGTCCCATCACACCCAGACAGTCTGGCTTCATAGTGCACATGTCAGATCTTCATTTTCATTTATATTTTCTTTTCGTATTTTGCATTGTTTGCCATGCTATGATTTTCCATCAGCTGCTGACATATATTACAGAGGAGAATGGTGGGGGTGTGGTGCTGCTTAAATCTGTCATCAAAGTATAAATTGTATTTTCACAGTCTTGTTTACATGTGTCCATGATCAGGGTGCGTCTTTGTGCCACAGACCTTGGAACACGAAAGCACTTAAATTTACCGTCCACTTGAGCCGATGGCAGCCAATAGAGAAAGCCCACAGAGGGGTACAGGAGGGGGTTGCTAAGCAACTTGTTGTAACATTAACATGGAGTGAAAACAGAAACCTGGTGTCTGGCTGAAACATCCGGCCTGATCCAAAGCGTCACGTTATTCACAGCAAAGACAAAGCTGTTTCCTACAAATACTGTCACTACAGAGGGTTTTAACCATGTCATGCCAGTATTCAGTTTGACCTGAACTCTAATAAATAAGGATGATCAATATCTTCTCATATGAGTCAAAGTAATAGATAAAAGATATTGCTACAAGCTGTGCAGTATTTCTTATTTTCTAATTTTGTCTCCGACTTCCAAACCACATGGAGATCTTGGAAAAACATGACCGGGTTATTTGGAGGCCAGCTGGCTTTGGCAAATCTTTGAAATTCAGTTTAGAGATTCATCATTCAAAGGCTTGTTCCTCACAAATCTTGTGGATCTGTGCAATGGGACGCTAAACAAGCTTTATAAGATATTAATAACTGTGCTGGTTTCATACCAACAGGTCCCATCGTTGCTCCAGTAAATGCAATACTTTCTGTTTTAATATTTCTGTACAGCACATTGGAAAGAAAACTGTTATTGAAGATGACAAATTACTGTCAAAACTTTAGCTGGATGCAAGTTAATCTAAAACAAGTTTTACCTAGTCTGAAAGATAAATGATACTAATGTAACCTAGATGTATTAATATGTTGAATCTCTTCAGTGATATTTCACACAGATCATATCCGACTTGTGCAAATGAGGTTTGGCTGCTGTTCTAGCGACTGAACAAATGAGCCCACGGCTCAGTATCTAGGTACCAAACATATGATTGATGTGCCGGTTCCATTTACACAGCCTAACCTATTCCATCTCTGTGTAAACATGTAGAACTCCTCTGTTAACATGTTGTGAACGCCTGAAGCCCGCTTCATACACTGCTGAAATGCTACAGAGTCAATACCCCAGTGAACCTGAAAAACTTGTCAGTTAGCAGTGAGCAAAAGTATAACGCTTAAGCATATTTAAATATTGACATAACACAAGCTAAATATAATTATAACAATACTAAGTCTTTGGTCATATATAAGCAAAAGCCTTTAATCATGTAGAAAAGTAATGGATGTGCTGTTTTCTCTGAGTAAACAATGTGCAGATACAGTATGTGCGTATGAACTGTGTCCAGTACAACCATTAGATAAGAGGGCGAAACACTGAAATGTGCCATTCAGATTACAAAACTACATGACACAGGTAGAAAATCAGTCTCACTGGCTTTGTCTCTCTCCTCAAAGCACTTGAATTATTTGTGTTGAGGTTAATATTTTATCGAGCTTATGTGGCGTCATCTTACACAGATCCGTGGAGTAATAGGGAAATCATGACTGTAGTAAAATCGTGAATGAAAACACAAGCGGGTTGCAGAGATGCATGTGCTCTTGTATCATTTTTAAGGGAAAGTGGCACTGCTCAGCGACAGGATAGGAGAGGATCTGTTGACAGTGCTTCGTAGTACCACAAGGTACTAGGTAGTAGGCACAGGGACAATATCTCTATATAATGTCTATGTAGGTCCACAGTTGTGTTGTGAAACAGTTGTTCACGACACATGCTGTTCATTACGAGGCGTCAGGCCGACCTGTTTGTCAGACTGGAACGTGAAGTTCAACATTCATGTATCCACTATGTCAATAACTGCAGAGAATACACAAAATAGCAGCTGTTTAGTTATTCATGCTGTTCCTGCTGATTGTAAGTATCTGGATTAAGAAATGAAAAACACATAACTGTACTTAAAATATTCTTCTAAAATAACATTACAACCTGTTTTATTATTATTTAAGTACTGGAAGTCTTCTTTTGTAAGACAGCTGCTACATGGGCCCTCTCCTTGTCACCTTCACATCATCTCATCAAACATGACAGTTTAATCTGACATCACTGTGATAAAAATTGACAGTGAAATACTATTCAATAAACTATAGTCAACACCTGGGTGCCGCATAGTATGAATTCCATTAAGAGTGTGGTCCTGATGTCAGAGGCTCATTGTATGCATGTGGAGCAGTGCTCTGCTCCTCATGACTCCCAATGACAGCAGCTAATAGTACAGCTACCTGCCAACTTAAAGAAACAACCGCACTAGAAAGAATAAATGAATGATTTAAAAAAATCATATCCGATGGTGATGGGCGGCAGTCAGAAAGCTTTTAATTGTGTTTTCTCCTGGGGATTCAGATTCGGCACCCATTGCGGCTCGCATTTCCACTGTGTGGATCTGCCTTTACCGCAGTAACTGTCCCAAAGCCAGAGATGCTGCTGAGATGCAAAATCTAATCAAATCAAAAGTCGACTGACTCATAGAAGCACTTACAGTGAATCAAGTCCGATGAATTGACGCTGTGGGACACAGCGTTTCATAAGAAATACATTAAGTGGTCATCGTTTTTGCATTACACAACAATAACATAAAGTCGGCTATTAGGTGCCAAGGTAAAAAACAGAAAGGTGGACATGGAATAAGAATAAATACATCTCCAGCAGCCACACATGGAAACATGCTTACCCCTGTGTGATGGTAATCCAGTGTTGTTCTCGCTGCTGCAGACACACTTCACTGAGCTCTGTGCGCCGTCGGCTGCTCTCCACCAGCGTCCTGTCAGCGCTTCACACTCACCGGCTTCAGCTGCGTCACCACCGCCGCGCACAGCTACCAGCGTGCACCAGGGTCCAGGAAGCTGTCCTTTCACAATAAAAGCCTGGACTCAATCTATTTGTAATGAAGCTGGAAGGTTGGAGTTACAGCCACATTAAAA
>JAUBNQ010000007.1:4924156-4938152 GCA_032353495.1 Ctenopoma kingsleyae | reverse complement strand
TGTCCTTTCACAATAAAAGCCTGGACTCAATCTATTTGTAATGAAGCTGGAAGGTTGGAGTTACAGCCACATTAAAAGACCTCACTCTGGCATGTCATTAACACTTGTTAGGAATGACTTATCTTTCCATATGCTGCAATATGCTCAGGAGCTTAGAGAACTCACTTGATCTGTTTGTTGTTTTCAGGTGCTGCAGGAAACAGGGTTTACAGAAACAGTGGCACTGAACTAAAACAGCAAGACTGGGTTTCTTAAAACCAAAGAAATTAGCTGAAAGATGCTAAAATGCGTAAAATGACTTAGTCTATACATTATTCACTGTCATGTACTCTCATTATGAGAGATATATTAACAGACTATGAGAGTCTCATAGTCTGTTAATATAAACTAAACTGTCCTTTTCAAAAGACTTGACATTTGCAGCCCAACATATACCCTAAAATTTCTAATGTACTAAAATGAACAACAAAAGTATGACATTTTGGAGGATTTCATAAATACAATATGGTAAATGCGCCAGTTAGTATGTTTATATTAACTGTAAAAAAGGTCTCAGTAATTGTTTCAGCTTCTCGTGTTTAAAATGTATTCACTAATGAATTCATATATTAATGTGCTATACAGGTATTTCCAAGTTATACAGCAGCATAAACCTAACAAGCACTCAGAGGTCTTTGTTCTGTACTGTTTAATTCTGTGCAAAGTGTCTGTGAAGATTCTCAGTGATCCAGGTGAAGTTATCTGAAAGTTGAGTTAAGGCAACTGGACTTCTTTCTTGTTAGGTTGAAACATTTCACTACTCATCCAAGTATCTTCATCTTCAACATCTGTAGCATTTTTTTATGGTCTGACCAGAATTCCTGAATGGCTATACCCTGTCAGACGTTCTACAAGTCTCTGCCGAGAAAACGTCATGATTGTGCAGTTTCAGGAGTGGTGGTTAAAGTTGAAATAAAGTAGTAATATACATGAGAAAAATGTGGCAGTTCACCTTTAAACGACAAACAGAGAATATAAGAGCACCATCAAGTGATTGGATCTCATATTGCACAAGAAATAAATCGATACTGGCTGTAAAGGAGCCAACTAAAAGAAAGACATGCAGGTGTACAAAAGAAATATATTGACATATTTACATATAAAATTCAGATTCTAGTGGTGTTAGTTGTATGTACAACAAAAGGCACTTCCTATATGTTATTACTGTATGTCATCTTTGTGTAACTAATGGTAATTCTTCAAATTTGAGAATTTGGGCTATCACTGCCAGTCATTTAATAAGTAGAATATGTCACAAAAATCACAATTACTTATTTAATAATTAAGTTTTTTTTTTTTTTTGGATGAACTGAGTAGTAAAAACTTTACAGGAGACTAAACAACAATCATGATTAATATAATTAAGACAATTATACTATTATATCAGTACTGTACTGATGATAATAATAATAATAATAATACATGTATTTATTATTATTTTGAAAATTTTCCACAGGTTCATATCACACATAAGTTTTTACAATAGTAAACATACATTACCACAACATATACAGTATATTGAATATCACAGCCTCACTTACCCATGCACACATACACACACACATGATGATGTGGATCCTCCACAATCTCACCCCCACACACACTGAAATATTATGAAAAGTGGACATTGAATTACTTTGTGAGGGGAAAAAGACTGTCTCTGTATGGTTTCATACAGGTAAATCCTGTCGACCACAGACTTTCCAACTCATCAGTCCCTCTCACATTAAAAAAAATTTTATAAAATAAAAAGAAAAATAGATTTGTGTTGATCACCGCACGCGGCGAGGTATGGGAGGTGCTGAGTTTGTGTTTCCGTGAGGGGGTCTTTGAGGAAGGGCTCGAGTAGGGCAGGATATGTAGCGCTCATGCAGAATCTTTTCTGGCACCCTGTGAGAGACAGACAGCATTGTAAGGTCGCATGATGCACTTATAAATATGCAGTAATGCTTGGGTAAACTGTGATCTTCCCTTTGTGATTATCATCAAGCGAAAAAAAAAAAAGGAAGCAGAGGTTACAATGACATATATAGTGCATTCACACTATGAAATTCATGATTTGCATGATATGTATGTATACTTAAAACACAGACTCACGCAGCTTTGAGCTTGTTAAGACTTTACACCATAACATAGTAAATAGATTTTTAAAAAAAAATACATTTAAATATGCGATTTGGTATAACCACAACAAACAACACAGATTAAACAAAATCACTAGTTTAGTTAGTTTTTTTCATCATTACAAAATTGACCTACTGCCTCAATTAGTGAAAAACCAGATTCCCAAGATGTGGGACAACATTGACAAATGTTCAATTATAGACAACAGCTGCCATTTCACCAACTATTATTATAGCACTTTTGTTCAGGCTGGTTGTCTATTTCTGAGTGTATGTGTTACAGTATGTTCTTCCGCCCACAGAATAACAACCTGAGTGCGGTTTCTGTGGTTTGGTTTTGAGCTTTCTTTTTAAGACACTCAGCAATGCATAAGCTGTTTGCCTGCTTATATAAACTATACAATGCTTATAAGGATTGTTGCAGCCTTACGTGATCTAGTTATAGACCAGCTGTGTCTTAAGAAAAATAACTGACCTAAGCTCTGGATGGTCCCTGAATGCCCCCTCACAGACACATTGTAGGTAGGATGAAGAAGGCCTTGTGGCTAACAAGAGTGTGGGGATACAAATCGAATACCTTAAATAAAGCCTTTGCCGCTTATGTCTATATTTTTTAATTGCAAAATATCTAATCAGTTCATGTTCACTGTTCATTAGAAAAATGAATGGCGCTCTTAGTATATTTATGCACAACGCTGATGATATCACTCTATTGCCAACCACACTGTGTTGCATTTATTTTGCTTGTTGTGTATCCCATCATGGCATTTGATTGCACCACATCACACATCATGTGCAGCAAATATAACTGTGCAGTTAAAAAAAAAAAAAACTAAACATATACACACAAAAAACCCTAACTCACCTATTTCACTTTCAGTTAAACTCACAAGTCTGTCTCACCAGACACTAAAAACACAGAACACACGCTCCTTGATATAGCGTATAAGTAACTATATAAGTGCTATGATGAAATTAGCAAGAATGAAACCCACACAGATAGATGCCACTTTATTTGCATCACTTGAGCTGGTGTAGGTGTTTGTAGGAGGATTTTTTCATTACTATGGCATATACGTGTTGAGGAAATGTTATTTAGTACCTATAAAATATGATAATAGTTTGTCATGGGGCAAACTGCAGTCTGTGCAACTCTACTGATTTGAGAAGCTCTAATGTCGTTATGGGCTACTTTACTGAACTTGGCTAATAATAATTGTCTGGTGAGAACATATTTCCCTGTTCCTGTAACTCTACAGACAGAAGAAATACTTTCCTTTCTTTTCACATCACAGAAGAACAAGAACAACACATATACAGTAGAGTACAACTACCGGTATAGCACACTTTGTACCTGCCGCACTATAACACACACTGAACTTCTGAGACCTTTTAAAATGATCAGACATCGCTGTTCTCAAAGTTAAAGCAATTATAACTTCAATCAAACCACTGTTAAAGTTACTTCAAACTGGTCTCAGTATGTGCTGTCTGCGCATGAGAAATATTTATATCTTTGCATAGCACCAACACCAATGCTTTCATCATTTGAGCACATAGGGCTTCCTCCTTAACACACAGCTGCGGATCACTGGTGGGTGAACATTTCCTCTTTCACCCTAAATGTCTCAGCCATTGTTGCCTTGAGGTTCTTTATTAGTCTATATGTTTGTTCTTTATTATTCTGAGACTACGTGTTTCTGTCTCACAACTAACACTAACACACAACTAAATCTGCAACATTGCCATCATTGTATCACATTGTTAATACTCTAAATCAGTTTTCACTGGTTTTACTGACCTTTCTGGGACTCGTGGAGGAATCCTGGGCGGAGGAAGGACGGGTGCAGCATCAGACAGCCGTGAAGATCGTGGAGGAGGAGGAGGGAGATTTTCTATTGTGTCCTTTTGAGAAAAAAAAAAAGTTATACTTAGTTATAAGACCCTTATGATTAATGTGTAGGTGTTTCAAAATGAAAGGTAAAGAAGCATCAGAATTGTGACACACACTCAGTAGTAATTCCAGAGAAAGCTTTGAGCAATATGTGAATCAAAGATTTCATAAGAGGGATACGCAGATGTCAACAATCTTTTAACAATGTAACTCTAACAGAACAAACACAACAGAGGTTCTCAGTGAAACTAACAGTTTAGTTTAATGCAACTAAGGGCTGTCACTTAACTGTCAAGTATAGCACTTTCTGATGTAAAAGTGATGTGTGATTTCCTTGTGCACTGATCATTTAAATGCTGCTGTACTTAATTCAGGCTCACCTCAAGGTCTGGCTCTGTCCCGCTGCTGCAACTAAAATTGCTGTGAATGCTGAGTCTGTTGCTCTCAGTACCTGATGTAAAGAAAAAACAGATTAATGTGAAAAGAAAACACGATTTCATGTCTCCCTGAGGTTAGTGCTTATGTTGAACAATGCTGTAGGACCACTTTAGTAAATGTGGATAAGAACATCTTTTTGAGACTAACGCGAAGACTTACAATGCAGTATGTCTGCAGGGAAAGGTATGAGTGATTAGATTAAGATTACAGACTAAATGTGAAATTGAAATTGAAATTGAAAGCATGGAGTTTGTTATATTTGTCTTCACATTTCTTTTTACATACATTTTATGCAAAGAAAGAAAACAAAATAAAAAAAACTCCTGACACACCACAAAAATTTAAGTAACAGTTCCTACATAAAACATACAAATAACCCATAATTCACAGAAGAATTCAATGTCTGTAAGTGAGCCACCCTGGAAACAAGATAAACATAAATAAAGTAGACAAAAACCTTAATTGAACAAATGTTATAGCTTAAACATACAGTGACTGTTAAGGATTAATTAAATGTTTCTGATAAGAAGCTCCCAGAGCTTATCAAAAGCCCGTTTTTAACAAAGAGCCCAAATTCATCAAACTGTAATTTGACTGTGAGAAATTTCTTGATAAGAAATTTATTTAAAAAAAGGAAGAATTTAAGTGAACGGAACTCACAAGTGGTCATTACGTGTGTCATGGGGCAAACTGCATTCAACTAACTGAGGAAATGACTGGCTCAATCTGAATGAATGAAATGTTTCAATATCTACAGTACTATCACTATAGCTGTCAATTTAGTACTTTTTTTACTACTATTTCTATTGTTCTGTTATATTGTTCAGGACTTATGTTAGAGACTCACTCACAGAGCCACTGCCCAGCATTGTCCTGTGTGTAACATCACCTCTAGGCTTTAATATTCACTACTCTAATACCCCAGTGGCTAGATACTCTATTAATAGTCATATAACATGTTAGATGTTTTTTAGGGTCTAGCTTCATTTAGGCTGGACTTTCTTGTTATATATGTCACAGTACAGTGCTGCTCAGATCACATGTCATTGACAAGTACTATTAACATTTTCTATTTGTTTTGGGTCCTCTGAATTCGACCACCAACTCTGCTAAATTTGTGCTATGAAGTCAAATCTCAGAAATGTAGGTATTCATCAGTCAAATGAATTGTGAAAAGTTTGCACAGTTAAGAGTGTATGGTGGATTTGAAAACTCATGAGAACACTATAATAATTTAAGACAAGAACATGAAAATGTTCTTGTATAATGCCTGTTGTCTAAAATAAACAGAACAGGAATGGATTTCCTCAAGACTAAATACCCAAAGCCTCCAAGCAATTTGTTCTCCCTGTTTTTTCTCCCATGATCTCATTTGCATTCGTAGAGAGAGCACACAAGCGCCAGTAACCACTGTCACACTGGGAAGGTGGGAATGATGGATTTAAAGCATTTCAGAGAAGGAATGACAGTCTCCTTAGCCTGCAGTAAACCTTAATCTGCTTATGATACACAATGCATCATGTGTCAAATTGCAAGAAAAGATAGAGCTTCTTTAGTTATAAGAAGATAAAATATATGTAAAAATAGAAAGGAAGAAATCCAAAATGTTGACATCTCACACGGATAATAAGATTATCATCAATATTATCAATCAACATGACTGCTACTATTACCTTTAGATAAAGGTAGGCACATGTTCCTGCAGCCAGACATTTAAAGGACAGTAATGTCTTGTTTTGTATCAAGTTTTTTTTCGTTGGAGCAAAATCCAGTTGCTACATATACAGTAAAACATTCTTAAGTCAAATCCACTCTGACCACTGTTTAATCTAGTTTTGGATTATTCCACTGGATTTAACTTCCAGCATGTTTTTTACTTCACAGTGCAGCAACTGCTAAAAGAGAGAAAAAAAAAATCACATAAAAACACTAACAAAGTTTCTCCCAGTTTCAACAGCTCCAAATGCTTCTAACACCACTGCCACCACATGCCACCAGTGAATCTTGAATTCAGGAAGCCCCAAGTCACATAACTAAGCTCAATGGTTCAACGGTTGAGGGAGAAAGATTGTCAGTGGTATTTTCATTAGTTCCTTCATAATGGAAGCCTCTTTTAGCACAAACCAGCGAGACACATACTATTATGCCCTCGCATATTATCTCTAGCTGCCTGAGTGATGTTGAGGCACGAATAGGCCACCAGTTCATCATAAGCAACAATCACAGACAGTGAAAGACCAGGAGCTGAGAATCATATTTAGCTTCATTTGTAAATACTGAGTCACAATGTTAGAGAAAAACTGATTATGAAGAAAAAAAAAACTTTTGGACTCACTGGATGTGCTGGACGTGCTGCCTGTCTTCCAGCTGCCTCTCTGGATAACCTGAGACACTGGAGGGGGTTGAGCTGCCACCCTTGGTGTTGACTCGTACACAGCACACTCCAATGTCACAGTGGAGCCCCAAAAATAGTTCCTCTGCAGGGGAGCACTTATCTCATAATCTGAGAGGGGAGAGACCACATTAAACATTTCCATTCTTAAAATGACAACATGATAACATGCTCATAGTTACTATGAGCATGTTACCATTTATCATGGTGATATGTGTATCCCATGTAAATACAATACACATTAAAATAATTAATTTCTATCTAGACTTTTTTCTTACCAAGCTCCTTTCCAGTTTTCTCTCTCTCTTTGTGGCGCCTGGTGATGCTGTCACGCAACTTCTTCAGATTTTCCTGATAAAAGTCACAGTGCGTGTTAGATCAGTTCCTTGACCACTAAGACCATAAAATTTGTTTAGTTGATCTACCTGCTGATAGCGTATGGAGTTTGACCTCCGCCCATGGTCAAACTGCCAAGCCTTGAACTCTTGGACGGCTTCATCCACAGTAATTTCCCCCACTTTCACCCTCTCCTGCAGGGATATGAGCTGCCTCTGTCCAGGGGTCTTCATCCCAGCATAGGGGTCATAAATAGGTGTCGGGGCTTCTGCCGCAGGTCGAGCTGGGTGGGTGAAAAAGTTGCCATTCAACAAACAAGAGGAGTTATAAAACTTTACATAAAAATTCACACTACATAATTTCATGGGAAGGGAAAACAAAATCTGTTGTTTTTTGTTTAATGTATGGAGCTATAAGCTCATTAGTTCAAAGATTGTCAGTGTTATTTTCATTAGTTCAAACTAAGCTTTACCTGCAGGATATTCCATCTCCATTGTTTTATTCTGCGACATAGTTTTATCTGAAAACACTGTCAAAAATAAGTTAAAGTTAACTACTTCTGCCTGGAGAATAGTTTTATAAAAAATGTGCAAACGGAACATTTTGTGTAAAATAAAAAAAACAAAAACATTTAAACTGCACAAAACCTCTGGAGATGTAGGCCGAGGGCATTTCAGGTTCGAGCTCAGACTCAGGTCTGGGCAAGGGTGCTGGTGGGCGGTTCAGGATTACTGGGCTATGGCTACTGTCTGCATCCACAACATCATAGATATCCTCTGGGCAGAGGTTGTATGGATCCTCCTCTTCTTCAATATGATCCAAGCCATTTTGATTTTCTTTTCCTTCTACCTCATTGTTAAGGTGCTCATTGTTGTCCTGGGCTACACTGCCATGAGGTTTTGCTGCAGGACATAATGTAGTCACATTAGACACACTACACAATACATTTATATTGTTTCTATCTAAGGTACACTACCAGTCAAAAATTTGGAGTAACATAAAAACACAAAAATATGTCTTCAGCTGTGTTAGCATCATTGCAAAAGGGTCTTTTAATGATCAGTTATCCTTTTAAATAAATTAATTTGCATTAGTAAAACACAACATGAAAGTGGAAGACTGATGCTGATGACAGACCTTTGTACATTTATAGAAATATTCCTTTAAAAGACAGCTGTTTCCAGCTACTGTAGTCATTTACAATATTAATAATGTCTACACTGTATTTCTGATCAATCTGATGATATAAAATCTGCTTTTCTTTCAAAAACATGGTAATTTCTATGTGACTCAAAACTTTAGACTGGTAGCGTAATTACTTAGAAAGTTATTTAAACATATACCTTGAAAAAACTTGCGAAGCATGGCTTCCTCTGGGTTCTTCTCTACTGCACTCATCACCTCATCTGATAAAAACACAACTGTGACCATTAGCAACATTGAAGAACCACCAGTTTTGTAATATTTGCCATTATTATAAACAAAATCATTTTAAACATACACAGGTCTTCTGCACATTCCGGGTCAATTCCCAGCATCGACTCATATATGTCTTCTGAACAACTGGAGTACTTCATCATGATATCTTGAGAAGTAGTTGCCATATGTTCATACACCTCTGCACTCTCATCTGTGTTGATGGTGTCCTCCAAGTGACTCTTAAGCATGTCTGCTGTCTCCTAGATGTAAGAACCCAAGACAAAGGTAAAGATTGATTAAAAATCAATGAGAACATGACTATTAAAATAAATTATTCAACATACTGTTGAAAACTACATAAATACACTGTTGAAAATCTCTTATAACTGCTCTTACAACAAATTCGTCCATAAACTGTCTAAGATGAGAAAAGCCACTCTTCTCTGCAAGTGTGTTTGGGTAGTCTCCATTTTTGTTCATCACGCTGTAAGCCTGCAGAGCACCCGGACACTGGAGGAGAGTGGTGGTCAGCTTTTTTAGACCGTACTTAGCAGCAAAGTGGAGCAGTGTGGGAAGCTCCTCATTACGCTGATCTAGAGGACAAAAAGGATTCATAAGCTGCTTTGCTGTCTGTTGTTTCACTGTTAAAGATCGTGGAGATGGTATATAAATTATGCAGTTCAGTGTTTTCAGATGTCTTCTTTTTGTAGGGAACACTCACAGAGAATAACTAACAGAACAATAAATCAAAGTGCTACAGTATACTCACATGCTGCCATATTTTCTTCCTCAATTTGTCTGATTCCAAACAACTGAAGACTAGTTGCAGGTAGTCTGGATTTTAACGAGTCAGTTAGCATGTTGTCCAGTGATTCTGGTGCATTACATGTCAAATTGAAGGCCTGGAAGTAAAAGAATAAGTTATATGTTTAAGAGAGAGCTGGTGGAGTTAATGTTGCAAGTTGCAATGCACTGTGTGTTCTGTAACACCTGTCGATTATATTACATTTTTCCCATGTTCACCACTGTCCAACGTGGTGGCTGGTCAGTGTATATGGCATTTTAACTCACCTGGCAAATGAAGTTAACAGGATCAGTAGCATTGTCAAGATACCGACTGACTTCTCCCATACTGGTATAATATATAACAGGCCTCAAGATGACACACAGTTGGTCAGTATACATGGTGAGTGATACAACTCCAGCAGGCATATCTAGACAAACAACAAAATTCAGTGAATTCAGATTAAATTATTCAAAATCTTGCACTAAAAGCCACTGTGCGCAATTAGAATGTATACATAATGTCCTGGAGATACGTACCAGGTGCAGCAACACTTATAGTGTATTCATTCTCCACAGTGACTGCGACCTTTTTTGCAACAGTATCAGAAGAAAACTCCACCTCTTCTACTGACTGATCATGTATTTTATGAGTAAAAATGATAAAAAGTGTCTCCGGTTGCTTAAACAAAAAGGGAAAATAGAATTAGTATGGCTTCTTAATCATTATTTTCAACCAGGACATTACTAGTTTGTGGGTAATAATGTGGAAATGATTGATGAATATAGACTCGTTATACATAGAGTCTCATGTAACGGCTCTGATCAACACTGATGTTGGTTTTGATTTTATTATTGTTTCACTCTCACCCCACAGAGAACTCGGTTTGGTTGAACAGTGAGACAGGTGAGTTGTGCGGTTGAAGATATCTCGTCACTTGCTGAATTCCCCATTATGTCAGGTTCTTCTTCATTGTCTAGAACAGTTTCTTTTTGCTCTTCTGACACCACTTCCTCTGTTTCATCAGTGGTGGGATTTTCGGTTGAGGAGGCTTCTGTGATGTGCAACTCTGCTACAGCTGCAGCTTCGCTCTCATGTTCTGCCTCCATTTGCCTGCCTAAGAATAAATAAAAAAGAAGAAATTATTATAGAATACCAAATACTTTTATAGAAACTCTGAAAAAGTCTTTGTTCCGTTACCCTGATTAACCAGGACCAGGACTTGACAGGTCAGTAATAACCATTTGTTGCCAAAGTCATACATGTAATAAAAGACAACTACAATAGTGGAATAGAGACGACTTAAGAAAATGTATCAACTATAATAATATACCATACCAGTCTGAGGATGAAGACACAGAAAAGAAATAATAGTGTGACTATTTTTCCCTTACTGTCATTGAAGGATTCCAAAATGGTTTCAACGTAGACAGCAGGCTCATCATCGGCATAGATTTTTCTCCAGCTGTGCCAGTATTCAAAACTCTCTGTCAGTACGTCATCTTCTAAGATGCCACACAGAAGTGCCACCACTCTGTGCGGTGGATAAAGGAGTCTGTGAAGTGCTTCCTGCAGTTCAGGGTCACATAGGATGTCCATGAATGCTCCAGTGATGAGCAGTACAATGCACCTACAGCTTTGGAAGTATTCAAAGTTATATCCATGGAGCTGATCTTCTGCGCTGATTGGGTACAGCAAAATGGAGCTTTTGTGGAATTTCCGAGAAGATTTCAAGATCACTTGCAAATACGTCGCCCATTCATGTGCCTCAGCTGTGTGCAGAATTAACAGCTCAGGAGAATTTGCTAAAAAACAGAGGACATTACAGTGTAATTAATATTTACAGTACACGCATTCAAAACATAAAACTGGAAAATATTAAACATTACTTCCTCTTAAACCTTGCAGACTCAGATTCATCATGTGACATGAATCATAATCCTGTAATCAGCTTTAATTTTGCACTAATGATACAACACCGGCCATATTATGTGTTGGTTTTCCATGTTGCAGCAGGTAGTGTTTGTCATGGAAAGGCTCCACATCATACCACCTGAGCGGCTGTGGAATTTCAAGGTGACTGTGGTTGGAGAATGAATGTCCAATCTGTTTGATATTTCACCACAGAGCCAGCAAGGAGTTGTGCAAACATCGCACTGTGTCAACACTGGTCAGAGTAATTTTGTTTGACTCATTACAGTGTTTAATCAGGTCAAGTTCACCTCCGTACACGCTAACTGGGACAGAACCCCACCACGAGTATTCACCTTCACCACAGTTCCCACTGAGGCAGGCAGAGAGACTTGCCGTCGTCTTGTTAACGGACTGATAGCCCAAATGATTTAAATTAAGTGTGTGAGAAATTATTACATAATAAATAAATATAACATAAGTAACCTATAAATTGAACCACACAGGAAAGCTAGGATGCTTGCTTCCTCTTTCCTGTACGCTCAAAAAAGTATTTCCAATTTAAGTTAGATAAAGTTCAGTTAAATAAATGTATAAATACTTGAAAGAAGATATAGAATGCTCTAAAAAAAAGCCATATTAAACCATATTGTTTAAGAAATGGTAAGCGGTAAATAAATAAATGTCTTTCAATTATAGCCTCAACATCTGAAACTAACTTCCAACATTGTTACAGAAGATCATATTTACCTGACTCAATACTTGAGGAGGCTTCATCCATGGTTGTGAAGACTTGAAAATCAACCCACGAGGAGCATCATTTGTGAAAATCTGTCCTTTAGTTTTCTCAAGTTTACTGAAACTCCTTTCCTCTTTAACTGAGACTACATTAGCTTTCACCAACTATAACTCTGTGCTCAGTTGTATTAATAGCAACACTTAGTTTCCTGATTTTGGTGACACTGCCCCACTTCCTGAAACAGATGAAGAAGTGAGAAAATGCACCACGGTCATCAGAATGTGTGACATGTCTGCGATTACACTTGCTTGCTGCTGGCTTGTTAATCATTCATTGCAAAAAGTACAAGAAATGAAGAGTTTAGTTTGGAGTGACTGTGAAGAAATTTGAGAAAACTGAAACAGGAAAAAAAAACAGCAGAAAAACCGTTAACACAAACCCCCCCTTTTTTTTGTTTTTAAAGGAAACGCTTCTCAAAAACACTGCACATGCACAAAGACACACACACACACAAATTTACTTCAATTCACCTGTTATGTGACTGAGATCTCCTTCCGTTTTTTCACTTCCTTAACATGGTGCAGTGTGTCGACTGTTTCACAGTCACAGTGATACTGTACAGCAGCTTATCTGAAAACAGTACAGTATCACCATGATAATCTTACCTACACTTACGACTCTAGCACTGAGGAGCTGACAACAGTTTAAGCATTCTCATACACTATTTCTTTTTCACTGAAAAAATTAATATACATAACATATATCTGTGACCTGTTTACTACATTGTAATATGAACTCTAAAATGTCATATATTGCATCAATATACAGCTACCCTAAAGTGAGCCAATGAGCTGAATGAATAATCTGTATGTTGCAACTATCACTCTGAATGTGAAGTTTCAGACTTCCCAGGAAATTATTCACTTCCACGAAATGTTTGTATATTAAAACGTGAGGCACTATACTTCCACTTCCACTAGAGGGCAGCAGACAATCACTTAAACTGGCCAACAGACAACCTTGAGCACTGGTCACTATACAGGCAACAGCCATGCAGCCACTACAAGGAATAAAGAAGAGGGATTCAGGCAACGCTATACAGGTGTAGATAATACTAAAATGTTAATATACTGGGATTATTATTTAAATGCATGTTTGGGCTAGAGAGACTCAACTCTATACTATACTTCAGTTTAGCTAACTTCAGGGACTTGGTTTGTTCATGTTTACCTTGTAGGAATGCCAGTGGCAAAGCTATTTGCCTGGCACCAACTCTTACTCCTCAGTTTAAGGTGAAGTTTGTGTGGAAGACTAACTAAAAGACAACAGGCAGAGGAAAACAGTTTGGACAGACCAAGGGTATGATTGCACTCTCCCAGAAGAAGATGGATATACCTTCTGTGGGAATATGGATGTAGCCTGCTTTTTTTTTTGGAGAGATTACTTTATAGTTTTAAACAAGACAAAAACCTTACTCATTTTTTGGAGTCCATATGTAGAGATCTTGGTTTTCAACACAAATCAACTGTGAGTGGTCATGAGCAGTGGTGCATCTGACTGTAATCCAACAAAGGGCTCACAGGAGATTCTGTGGCATCAGCTGAAACAGATCCTTCCACTGTCACCAACAAAACCTCAACACCAACCTGTCACATCACTACCAACAAACGTCCAGATACCTGTTAAATCAAAGTCGGGACGATGTTCTTGGTTGGTCATGGGTTAAAGCTTTTTGTTGATGTTGGGTTTATTTGCTGTGTACATGTAGGGTGGCCATGTTCTCAATCTTTTCTTTTCTTTTATAAAAATATATAATGTAAAATTCAGTGAAGAATGTATTTTATATACAGTACTGTGCAAAAGTTTTAGGCCACTATTGTTGGTCACTAGATTAGTTTTTTAGCAGTGCTGTGATGTCCAT
>JAUBNQ010000007.1:4874677-4903239 GCA_032353495.1 Ctenopoma kingsleyae | reverse complement strand
TCTTGCACACAGTTGTTTGAGGAAAGAGCTGACATAACAGCCCGATGTCATTAATTGATCTGCTAACTGAGGTTCTTTAATGACTTTTTTTGAGATCACTAGTTAGGTTGTTTGAGTGTTATCTTAAAGAATAAATGCAGAACAATAAACAAATCAAGACCAAGCCACCAGAATAATAGAGAAGATTGTTTTACTGTCATTGTAAGAATGATGATATTGTACTTTTACAGCTGAGTCACATTCCTGAACAATTAGAGCAGACATGTTAATAATTACAGCCTCTTTACAGTGTATTTTTTAACATGATGAAATTTGGCAGGGGTGGGGGTGTCTGGTGCTCCACTCCCTCAGATAGGCTCATCACAGGAGAAATACCTTGCCATCAGTACTTGTGGGCTTCTCTGCACCCCACCCTGCTTAGGCCTGTAATGGAAATGTGTAATTAAAGAGTCACATTTATGTTTGGTAATCTCCTGTAGCATTTCTAAGATTTCCTCACTAATATCCAATCAAAAAGGTTTTCATTTGTGAAGGGAAATCTACATATTTGTAGTAATGGCAATCATATTAAAAATAAGGCCCTGGGGACTTTTGAAGTTACTCTTTGATTTTTTTTTTTCTCTCTACCCCTATTTCAGAAAAAAAAAAAGATCTGAATTTTTTTTCCCTCTTCTGCAGTCCGGCCTAGAAAAGAGCATAGAGAGGTCCATAGCTGAAGGGGACATTGCAAAGGCGGAGGAGATGAGCGACAGACTCGCCACACGAGAGGTACGTTGTACTGATAAGAGATCTTTGGGGTGCTCCCGCTGTGACAAATCAGGCTAATGGATCCATGGCCATTTCTGCTGCAAAGACATAGAGGAACAAAAACAGACGCAGACACCCACCATTCAGTCCTGCAGCCCTTTTTACATTGAGTTAATGGAAAGCCCACCCCTTAGTTTTGAAGTGCTGCAGTGTCTAAAGGACGTTTGGCTCTGCTTTTTAATGAAGGGTACATTTCTTTCAAGCCAACTGTTAAATCATTCTCTAGGTAAGAGTTTCATACCTTTGAAGTGTACATGTCCCTAAATGCAGTGCCTGAAGTTTTGTAACTAACCGTCTTGGCAGGCATCAAGGATCAAGTGGTTTGAAACTAATTTAGCATAAAATGTAGCCCACACACACATATAATTGTGGTTAACAAGACATACAGCTGCAGTGTTACTTCTCCGCTGGGGGTATTGCTGTACTTTGAGCATCAAAGTTAAACTTCTTTGTTTCTTGATGCATGTTGCTTACAACATCCCATAAGCTTTTTCATTTTGTAATAGTAGAAACAGAAACATAGAACGTGCTGTGGGCTCAGATTTGATTGCTGGTCGTGGATTGCAATAGAGTTGCAAAGTAGTTTCTGGAGATGTTTCTCCCTACACTGAGTTGCCATTTTATTGTTTTCTTTCAATGATACCCTTAATGTAAATCCACATAGAAATAAAGGATACATAACATAAGGTATGAGCCTATAGGTTTAATTTATAGCCACCAGATTTAATTATTTAAACTTATTCCAAGAACGTTTTCTGTTTTGTTGTCATTTTGGCAGAACGGACTCACCATTGTCATTTAAACACCACATTTTTACCTTAGTTCTTCATTGTTGCATTTCACGCTTTGCTATGAGTTTGATAAGAAGATTGATATCATTATCATCATTATCATTAAGTTGTTTTTTTACTCTATACACAAAAACTAAGTGTAAAAAATTCAAAATGACATTTTCCATAGGGTTGTGACAGACTATTTTATGGGTGAAATGGCACCATCCTTGCACGGTCAACAAGTCTTCTTCACTTTTTTTAATACCAGTTTAGAGTTTTTAGTTTTCTAGTTTAGACCCTGTTTGAACTGTTTTTGTCTTTTGTTCTGACAAGTTAACCAGGAGAGTTTTGTGTGCAGCCAAGCAGTAAATGTCCCCAAATGTGAGTCATGTAACACTGTTTATGTAAAAAAAAAAGAATTATTCTGGAACCAAGGGTGCCTGAAATAACTCGCAGATATGAGTGTTTTTTATACATTCTCGTGATTTTTTAGGAAGCCGTCACCCTCTTGAATAGTAGTCTCCAAAACAAGGTTCTGTGTTTATAAATGAAAAAAGCAGTTGTACTATTCATTGAATTGGCATTACATGCATGGCCCCGGCATCTCCAGCGTGTAATAGACATTAGTGTGCTGCATCAGAGCCCTTTCATATTCCTGTCTAAACTGCTAACTGAGTGGTCAAATATGGGAGAGTTAAATGAAAGCTCTTGTGAGTGGCACCTGCGCTGTACTTTCAGAAAGCCTCTTAAAGCTGGTTTTAGCCTGAGCCGAGGTTCCTGCCTCCCTGGCACCTGCCTCGCGTCTTGCCAGAACTGTGATGGGACGTGACAGAAGTCTGGCAGCCCCAACTCATTGTTTAGCAGTGATAACTTATTTCATGAGGGTAGTGAATTGACCATTTTGAAATCCCTAAAACCTAAGTGACACAAAGTTGTGCACCATACTTTTGGATCCAAAAGAAAAGCAGTGCTGGATGTATGGAAAATATGAATAGAAGTGGCAGCTAAAAGCCAAAAAGTTTGAAGGATTTTGAATCGAAAAGGATTATAATATATCTTAAGTAATGCAGTCTGTAATGCAGATAGCATTAAGACCAACATGTTTGTTTACAGCACCCCTGTTCATTTTTGACAGGAACACTGTGACAAACATTTAGAGGATCAATAATCTCCACTGTGGCCAGAATCAATTTCAAGGTTATAATTGAGTGGCTCATTTGGAACAGAATGGCTTAGATGTTTAATTTGTTTGCGGTCATAACACCAAGACATGATTGTGGCAGGCTTTTCACTGGAAGAATAGGAACAGGTTTTCTTCGCAAAAAATGCAAAAGCATACCGACAGCTGTGAAGAACTAAAGAGGCCTGTTTGTCCCTCTAGGCATTGTTTTGTAAGGAAAATGCTGGTACACGTTGGATGACAATGTTGCAGTGTATTTTCATCCTCAATCTAACGGTTTCCCGCTTATCTCCTCAAAGCAAAGGCAAATGGAAGGAAGATAGAGAGCTTGCTGTCAGAATCCCCCCTTTTATAAGACGAAAATGTTTGTTTTTGCTGTTTTGAGCTCCCTCAAATCAATTAGTGATTTCCTTTTGCTCTACTTTCTTCTCTTTAATCTGAACATTAAAACAATTACAACAAGTAAAAACCAGTTTTGAAGGCTTCTTACAAATTCTGAGATATGTGCTCTTTCATCTGTCAAACTTCTGAGACACGCTGCTTGGATATTGCAGGTTAAGGTTTTTTATTCTCATTACAGTTTTTAAATATTTCCTAAGGCTGTAAGTCTTTGTTTTGGATAAATTCATGAAGACATGCTCCATTTTCTAAGTGAAAGTATTAACGCCCCCAAAGATTGCACAAAGAAATCACATCCCCCTTTTAGGTAACAAAATATTATTAATGTCTACATTTCTTAGACAAAGCTCCCTAATGTATTCCTTTAAACTGTGCAGATAGGGTTTCTTTTCTCATAAAGATGTCTGTTGATCCTCCCAAGCACGTTTAGATTTCTTTTCACAAGCCTTAGAAGACACAAAATAATGTAAAAATCTTCTTGCCTCTGAAGTAGTCCTAGTAGTTCAGTAAAATAAAAGATGCAAGTCCTCCAATTAAGACTGGGTCTCCATCCTTTGATAACTGCACATTATTTTACACTGATGCAAGTTGCATATGGTCTAATTAATTCTGTAATTAGCACGATATTGAGTGACACATACAGTATAAAAGGCTCAAAGCCTGTCAGGAGGCTTGATAGCATCCAGAAGCTCATATTTGACAGACTGATTCTGCAGCTATTCCTGGAAAATGAGCCCATGAAAAAAAGCTGATCAGTACTGCAAAGCACTGTTGGCCTTCCTGTGTCATCCATCAGTGAAGTTTGACCTATAGGAGTTGATTATACAAAACTACATACCTCTTCTTTCCTTTCAATAAACTGTGATAGGTACTGGGAATCTGCCTACAAACTGAAAGGACTTAGGTCTAAAACCAACTATACCAGCCATTTAGTCAGTTACACACATGACCTACTGTGAAATACTTTATTAGTTTAATTATTACTTAGCAATTTCTGACCATTCTGATTATGTAAAATATCCGTACTCAATGTAAATGTGTTCTTTGACTATGATCAGTAACGTAATGTATCATCTTATTTTGTTCAATCTTAGTGAGTGTTGTAGCTTAGACTGACAATAGAAATACAACAGAGTGATAATAGAAATTACAGGAACAGACAATTCTTGATTTTATCTTAACCATAGCTACATATCATTTTAATAGCTGGTCTAACTGTAAAAAAAAATAATGTTGCAGACTTTTTTAACCATATAATTTCTCAGATGCACACTCATGTGTATTCTGTTATTTGACTCCATTGCCTTTGAAAAGCTGGTTAAGTTTATTGATCATGTCAAATGAAACAGACGCGAATACTTGGTTTCAACAGATGCATTTTTGTACTAACAAAACTGAGTCGTCAGCTTAAAGAAACAGCTCATTACATCATTCCATCAGTTTGACATATATTAAGAAGAGACAGCCACAGCTTGATGACTATGTGACCACTCACTAATATGGTGTCTAAAATACCTCTTTTACACTAACTAACTACTAGGCTATCACACAGACCTATCACAACTCAGATTCAATACATTCAATAAAATGATTTACTGCATCTTTTGAAGGTTAGATTGAACCATTTGATTATATGAAACTGGATTAGTATTGCCAGTAAAATGTAGTATTAAACATATAATGATCCCTTGCATGGTCTTTCAAGAGAGAGATCCTCATTCAGTACTTTACCATAAATCAGGGTGATCAAAATCAACTCAGAAAGGCAAAAGCTGTTTTGTCTACTTTATATCCAGCTACTGTACAGTACTTTCTTTGTCACACTAATCCACCCTCTCATATTTCATTCAGCATCATTCTTTACAATAAATAATTACTCCCTTGCTCTTTTTTCTCTTTATAAAACAGAACCACTGAGGTCTTTTGAAATAGTAAGGAGCTGTGTTTTATATACAGTAAGTGGGTAAATTTCACCACAAAAGACGGTCACGCCATGTTAGGGCTTTCAGTTCCCCCATAGCACTCATCACAGCTATTAGAGTGGCATTACCACTTCAAAACAGAAACTCTCTATAGTCAGTCACAATAGGGGGTGTCAAGTCCATTTTATGACTTCCAGGAGCTAAAACCTGGCCTCTCTTGAACCGCGGGCGGAAAAAACAGGCCTCCAAATGACGCCAAAGAAAAAGAGGCATGTAGTGTATGTTGTAGGCGCTGAAGGAGCAGTTTATTTCAGACATACGTTACCTGATGTTGACCTGTCATGTTGGAGTCATGTTTGTCATGAGATTTAAACACCGCAAAGTGTCAGCCAAGCTTGTGTCATCTTTCCCGCAGCAGAGTCAAGTGAGTTGCAAATGGTCCTGTGAAACCAAAGGAGACAGGGATAAAATTCGTGATGTTGCAGTGAATCAAACAAAAGCGGACATATTGGTTGGTTCTAAAAGGATCAAAACATATCATATCCCAGTTATAACATTTACGTACCAGAGAGAAAGATGAGAGCAAAGACAAACAAGTCACTTTTTATTGTTTTTTGGTCTCTTATGTTTCTGCCATTTTTCTAAAAAAAGAAATACTGAATGAATTATAGTATGGAATCATCACATTCATGTTACTTATTTAGTGTCTGTATTATTAACTAATTGGCTAAAACTCTGGCTTGACTAAGTTTGTGTGACCCTAATCTAGCCTCATTTGTGACCAGCGGCTTCCTGTGCTCTACGTGGCATTTGGGTGGTGGACCTCTCTTTGGACTCAGTTTGAGCATAATTAACCTGATCACTCGAAACTGTTTAAAAAGAGGTTCCTGCTAACAGTTTGATCACTTATACAATAATTAACCATATGAATATGTATTAACTGGGCCATTTATGGGATCTGTAGCGTTTGAACATGCAGATGGTTTTAATATCCCTCATTATGTTCCAGCTCATATTTCAATAGAAGCAGCAGCTGAAAGGAAAAGCCCCGCTGTCCTTGAAATCTACCCTTTGGAAAGCCTCACTTAAATGCTGCGAAACAAAGGTGGCGCGGCATTTTGTCGGAGGAGACATGGTGGCTTAGTTGAAACAAAGAGCTGAACTAACAGCGTTTCATGATATTTATGTTATTTAACACCTTTTTTCTTTTTGCCACCTTCTCCCTGCCATGCCCCGTGTTTGTAATCAAAAAATTAATGAGCGGCGCTTTTGTGAAAAGTGGGCTTTATCAGATTCTGACGTTCCCCGCCCCACATCAGAGAAGGAGGCTGACTCTGTCTCCCCTGCACGCCCCCCCAGGCCACCTCGCAGAGAGTTTAGGGAAACTCTCCTCTTTGTTCATTTTTCCTTCAGCATAAGCAATTTATCACTGAATGAACTTTTATTGTATCTCTGGATGACTCACATTAAATTTTCACCCATTAATTTTGAAATGGATTTTGAAATGGGTGCTAAGCTTTTATCAAATGCCTGGGAATCTCATTTGGATTATTGTATTTCATTAATTACTTGATAGACAAAGCATACTTTTCAGTGTAGATTTGTGTGCTGTTTAATTAATTAGCATGTTTTCTCTTTTAATTAAAGCCATTATTTAAAATTAAAGCCCACAGCAAAACACATATATAATTTGTTTGTAATTAGGCCTTAATTGGTGGTAGTGGAAGCTTAGCACCCTCAGTTTCTTTTTTCATGATTGCCATTTTATTGCCAGTCACTCATTAATTAAACTGTTTTTTCTAATTAGCTTATAAAACTGTTGGCATATTATTCTAAGTGTGAGTTCAAAGCTCGCTAATAAGCCTACCCTACTCAGAAGACGAGAGATAATGAAATGTGCACAAAGCGGCGAACTTTCAGATTTTCCTTTTTTTTCTTTTTTTTTTTTGTCTACTCCCTAAAGATGACATGTCATGTGTATCTAGCATCAGATTACTAGACAGGAAAATAGAGACATGGCTGTTCTACTCTACCTTTTCTGGAGTGGCTTTATTTCTGCATGCCATGTAATTCTGTTTGTCAAAGTGGAGAAGAGATTACACAATTCTCTTACTGGGCTGCTCCACGAAAGACTGATAAACTTTGGTGAGAACAGTGTGAGAATATTAAAAAACATTGTATATTGTAATCCCATATTGTGATTGTCTAAATTTGTGTTGAAGGAGTCATTGTTGAAATATTTCAGAGATATTGTGTAAGTCCACACTTGAGACATGGGCCATTTTTATGCATTATGAGGACATTACGCTTCTGGAATTTAACTTGCAGAATTTTGCTTGTAATGAAGTATTTATAATGTGTAGCGTTGCTACTTTTACCTAAGCAAAAAAAAAAAAAAAATCTGAATATCTGCAAAACCTCTACAATCAGCAGAAAATTAATTAGTGACAATTTTGATAATCGATTGTTGTTGTTTTTGCAAAAGTGACAAAAATTTTTTGTTTGTTGTACAGAACACTATATTGAATATCTTTGTGTTTGAACTGTTGGTTGGTCAAAACATGACATATTAACCCTCCCCCACCCTACCCCCTCACACCATTCTGTGGGGAGGTGTTAATCACTGACACATTTATTGTCTTTTTAAGACCTAAAATTCATCTTGATTTGCATTCCTTGTGTTTACTCGAGTCTGTTACTTTACTTAAGAGATTTCCATTGGACCTGCTGAATGAAACTCAGTATATCTTCCTTTTCAAGGCGATATGGGTGGTATTGATTGACCTCTTGAGCTTTTGACCCTTCCCAATGTCGCTGCAACACTAAGACTTTGCAGTCAGAAACACAGTTTTCTTCCTCCTTCGCCTCAGTTCTAAGAAATTATGCTGAAATAACACAGGAGCTGCCTAATCTGATATTCATTCCTTTCTTATATAGCCCTGCTTTCCAAAGTTGACTAAGGCCACATTATTTAGGCATTAAGGTAGTGTGATAAGGGAATTAGGCTGGTCATTAATCGTTTACACGTCAAATGCAGCAGAGCAGCTCGGGGAGGTGATTTAGCGAGGCAAAGCCATATAGCCCTTGTTAATCCACCTCTCACACGTTTTAATTGGAAGAGGCTTCCTGGATAGGAAATTTATGAATGGGTTTAGGGCCATTTCTTCCTTAAAGCCATCATTTATTTCATATTGTTAATAGGAGCTTTAACACTTTATCCACATGGAGACGTATTTTTCTCATCTTTCATTCAGCTATTGTCTTTTGGCACCTGCTGTTTAATTGCCACAGTGTTTTTGTGCACACTGGGCTGCTCATAAAGACTTCCTTCTTTCATTTATCAAACATCTCCGAAATGATGCAATAGCACAGACACACACATGAAAACAAGAGTGTGAAACTGTTATTAAGATAGAGGTTTATCTTGTATATGGCTTTCATTGCAGCAATGCCGATTTTTTTCCCCCCTGTATTAAAACCCCATGTTTGGGTCTCCACTTGAATCTCCATGACGACCCGAACATGAATGAACAGAAAACGGTACTATTGACTTAACCCTCATAGTGGCCTTAAGCTGCTGCTTCTGCAGTGCCAGCATTGTGCACGATGCATTTTTTTTTTGCCTTCAAATCTTCCAAAGGTCATAGCAATGATCCTCTGAATAAACCTTGTTTCTAGCAGGGCTGTGCACAGGCCACACAAGAGAGAGAAACAAGCCACAGAAACATGCCTGTGATGGACACTTAATTGTATATTAATATGTAGTAGAGTGGGAAGAATTGCCTTTTAGGAGCTGCATAAACAAAGAATGCAGGAGGTTTCCTGTCTCCTGCCTGTATTCCAGCTTTGTACTTTCATTCTTATTTTTCACAAGCCTCTGATGTGAAAGGATTTGGCACTAAGATGCACACAAGGGGAGGGGGGAGGGGGTAAAATCCTGAAAAGTGGATCAAAAAAGTAAATGAAAAATAATGTCATATTACTGAAAATATGAGAGGCTAATTTGTGCCGACTTTTTGCTAATTTTGTTCTCGCCACAGAAAGAGGAGCCGTCACCTGCTCGGCGCCACAGCGCTGACAGTGCCAGTGATCCATGAAATAAGCTGCCGCTGGCTTTGTTCAGATAAGAATGAACAAATCTGCACAATGTACTGCTCTCGGAATCTCATTTTCATACTTGCATGCAGGCTAAAAGAAATAAGCTGTTTGCAGGCTTGATTAATCAGACATTTGAGGGGTTTTTTGTCTCTTTGATCTGTTCTGTCTCCTAGGTAACTTGGTTGACATTAATGTTGAGCCCCAGTAAAGACAATCGGGGATTGTAGACTAAACTGATAGAAAAAGGAAAAAATCAAGACCTTTAATGCTTTAAATATAGTAAAGGCTATATTGTGAATTTTAAAGAGGGGAAATGAGGGGCATGGAAGTGGGTTTTAATTTTGCTTTTGGAATGTTTGGGAAGGCGTGTTTTCGAGACCTTTTGCATTTCAAATGCAGCCCCACAGGAGAGCAGGTTAATGTGGGTAATCCTCATGTAGGGGGAAAAAGGAAAAATCTCAGTCTGTAAATCTCTAAATGAAACCGTTTAGCATCACACAGTTTCATTTAATATGCTCACAGAATGAGCCAAAGTGTTTTTCCCCAGCAAACAGAGAGAGCAGGAGTTTTCCCTGAATTTGTTAACAGTCTAATAAAGTCTGGTTTATAATCGCAGCAAACATCTGAACGACTCAAAAGCTTTTTGCACCTACACCACTCCAACAAGGAGCAGGGAACACGTTTGTCTGGTTTTATCTGCCCGTAGATCTACTGCAAGTGTAAGAGCAATCACCCGTTATAACACTCTTTAAGAGCAGAAAACATGATTTGAGGAACTTAAAACCTATAAAATGGCAAACTAGAGAACTGTCATAGTATGTACGCTTCAGGTTATGCAGACGCTTCCACAAATCTTCCAGTGACTGTATAGATGAATGCCTTGAGGGCCCAGCCGGAGCCCAGTACTTCCAGCCAGCCGAAGCCCTTATCTTAAATCCAAGCAAAGTACCATTAATCTTTTTGAAAGACCTTTATGGCTTTTAATGTATCCCAAATTAGAACATTTTACACCCTTGGTTCCTGAAATATGGTGATAAAAAGCCTTTAGAGTTTAATTTTTCTTGCCTGCTCGCTCTGACCTGCTTAATCCCAGCATGCATTAGGAGATATTTTAGTTTCAGTCTTTCTAATAAAGTTTATCCCACTTAATTATAATTGAAACATTTTTTTTTCCAGCAGGTCTTTTTTTTTTTTTCTTCAAGTGGCGCACTGGTGGCACATTTCTTCATTACCTTAAGACTTCCTTTCCCCCCCTGATTGTACTCTGAATATTACAGAGAATTACCCAAAGGTTTGGTGAAATTGTTCCAAGTTGTTTATCAAAGTTTGCCTTTGCTTGAATAATAAACCTATCTCAGGAGTGACAGAGGAGGCAGGATTTTTCCCTTTGTTTCCTGTGCTTCTGTGTGACTGGGGTTATTGGGATTATTCTGCTTCACAATACACACGCCTTCCCTGGGATTTGAATGTTTGCCTCTTGCAGTCACGGTCATTCTCTGCACTTCTGATTTCAGGGACTGCCTGCAGTACTCCAAACAGTTTTACTCTGGTGATGAGTGAAAAATGCCATTACAACATTTTTTTGACACGGAGGGGAAAACGGCAAAATGCTGAACGTTGTTTCTCATCGTTTATTTATTCAGTTATTTCATTTGCACTTTAAACAAGAGGGGGAAAAAAAAGAAGGAATCAAAAAGGAACAATGTGCAGGAGAGACAATAAACCACAAGCTTAAAAATATGACTTCCTATTAAAACACCTCAGACAAAAGGCAGAATACTATAGAATGATTTTAATGAAACAATGTTCCTGTAATTTATGGAGCCATGGGGCACTCCACCCCACACACAAAACACACATGCAGATGTACTCTCATATTCACTAGTACCTTTTGTGCACTTTTATGTAACTACTATATCTCTTTATCTTTTCAACAAAGGAACAATTTAATGGTTTTGATCACCAGTGTACAATAACATTTCATATTGAACACAAAAACTGACGTTGGAGAAGCAAAAGAGCAGCAGCATAGTTCATAAAAAAGCCACATGTCATTCATACTGCATAATAACATCTTATATGTTCATTACACATATAAAATTAGTCTTCTGTTTTATTTATCTTTGAACATACTTGTGCTACTGCTTCACCTACTGCATCATATTTAACGTGTTTACTTTGGTATGTGGGCTGGTGTATTTCTCTGCTGCAGGAAATTGTGGGACATTGTGCAAGACTAGTCTGGGTAACTGCCATAGTGTGTTATACCCAATCACCAGTTCACATAAATTAACTAATCTCAAATGTGTTAAATTCTAGGATAGGAGGACGGCATCCATGTTGCTGTGGTGTGGAGGAGGCAGCAGAGACACAGACGAGAAGCCACCCTGACACATTAGTCAAAAAGGTTTTTTTGCTACAGACTGATTTCCATTGTTTAATGGGCCTCTCCTCTGTCTGCCTCTAAATAGCTGGCTGTGAAAATCACTCAAGCCGCTGATTGCCGTGACTTTGTGAAACGCAAACAGGAAGAGGACGCTTTGAGGGCAGCGCAAAAAAGGAAGAAGCAAATACCCTGGGGGTACGACGTCTCTCTTTCTCTCCTCGTGTTTATGTTTGCCATCATATCTGCCATGTGTCACACTCTGGATTCAAGTACAGTTAAGATAGAGCTACTGAATCCAGAATTAGCTGGACTCTAAATGATTGCTCATGCACAGCTTGAAGCTGACAGTTAACGTATTCAACATGGCTTCAGTGATTTCATGTTTTTCTGTGTTGCAGGTTTGAGGCGAAAAGACGATGGGAAACCAAAAGCAACATGGGTTACATGTGACACACGAGAAATGAGAACGACTTTGCTTTTTTAGGCTAATTTGATAAAAGTGGTGTTTTTTTATGGTGGACTGAACTGGACTGGACTCTTTTTGTTTATTCACTTTGTATATTTTGAAGACTTCACACCAGCACAGTGTGAGGGGTGGGGAAAGTCACACAGTTGGCTGAGGAAAAGCCAATCCAGGGAGTACAAGAGAGAGGAAAAAAATATAGAGCATTCAAATTAATTCCTAAGGCGGCCATCGGTGTCTGCATTGTGTTATTTTTCATTACATTTCAGTGACTTGAGCGTTCTGGCCTTTTTTCCCCTTCAAATTAAATCTGGTGTACATTACTGGATGATGCGTTTATTTATTGCTGTAAAGTGGGTTAATCATGAAGGCGCTTCTTTCTTCTTCTGCAGAAGAGAAAAGAAAGATTAGGCCCCTAATGCAATGTACAGGATAATGTGCGATAGGATTTGGGAGTAGAAAATGAAATTTGGCTGCTGTAAACTGTTGTGAGCAGTCGTAAACTGGAAGTTGAGTAAACGGGAGTGGGGGTGGTGGGGGTATGAGACACGAAACAGAGGCTCTGCTGTTGGCTGTCGCCCATGCTGGGAGACATGCTATTGTTTCACAGCCTGAACAAGAGGCACGCGTGGTTTCTCGAAGCCTACACTCGCTGCTCATTGTGTGGTGAGCTCTCTTCAGCATCTGTAAACTCGTTGATTCCTTTCACTGTTACTTTGATCTCTTTTTGATCTGCAGCATTTGCCTCCGCAGCTACTCAACACTGCTGAAATGCTCATTCAGATTCCAGGAAGTGCTAATTGCGAACAGCATGCAAAAAAAAAAAAAGGCACAAAAATGATATTTACTTTAATTCTTAATGCTTTTTTTTCCCAACCATAGAAAGTGATTGCTTTGCTTCAAGGTAATGAGAATTCAAATTAATCTACCTAAGTTGTTTGCATTGCACATATTTGGGCACTTTGTCCCCTGGTGAGGAGCACTATTCTCATAGCTTTGCAGTGTAGGCTGAATCAGTGCACAGGAAAAATTAACAAGACATCAGCAATAAAAGTTTTTAAGCAATTACATATGATACAAAACACCTGAGTTGAAGAAACCTACATATGCACATGAGAATAGAAAAGTCTGAATTTTGAAAAGTCAAGTTCTTTGTATTGTTTTTACATTTAAAGTGAATCCCAGGACTTTGTGCCTGAGAAGCTGTCAGTTGGTGAGAATTGGTGTTAATTAAACTATTAATTATCTCGGTAATGAGACGCGAGTTAAAACTGTGTTAAGCACATCAAAGTACAACATGGGATTTCTTCACTTTGATGACTGCTGTGAAAAATATATCTTGACTGAGGAGTAAGGAAATATAAGAGATGCTTCATTAACAGGACAAGAGAAAGCAAATTTTAGGGCCTTTGGAAGTTTTGGATAACTCCCTAAGAACAGCTCAGTAGTTTAAAAGTCTATTTAGTTTACAGACAACTACTGGATGTGTGTGTGTGTGTCATATTTCATAAGTACTGCACAACTTTTCAGAGATAAGAGCTTTTCAAGAAGGTTGTATTCATTTCAGTACATTTATGATCTCAGCAGAATGCTACAAACAAAAGCCAAAAAGCACCTGTGCATATCTGCTTTCCATATGTAAAAGCCACGTAGCCATTTTTTAAAGCCAGTAGTTGTCAGTGAACATGGCCAGCGCTGATGCAAGAGCAGCACAACGCTGTATCAATAGCATCTCACTTTATTAATCTCTTTGAACACAGGATAATGCCTTGAGCAGAGATGATTCTGCTTTTAAGCTGGAAAATCCACTTTCCCCTCTCATCATGTTGAGAAGCTATTTTCAATAGTCTATTACTGGAGGCCAATCTTAGCCCCTGACCTAGGCTGATTTGTTGTGAAACGTGGAGACAAATTCCTTGGGCACATGTCGAATCACTTCGAGGAAAAGTGTTTGTTGTGTGGAGCAGGGGTAAAGAAAAAAAACCCAACAACAATGCGATTAAATGCTTGGAAAGCTGCTGTTGTATAAAAGCAAACATATGTGGTAACAAGACACCAGCACTATCACTTGCTGCTATCACCAGCTAGAAGAGGATTAACCCAAAGGAGAGATCTCTGAGATGCAGCTGATAAAGGCGCCGATGTTCAAAACACCTCACACCTAGTGCAAAGTGTAGCTCAGAGAAATGTGACTGTGTTCATTTATTCCAAAGCTGTTTTTTAAACAACTTTGTAGTATTGATTTATAGTTAATTACGCTATGTCAGTTATTCTTTGTTAAAATTATCCCTGTATAAATATATGTTTCTATAAATGAATAAATATAAAATGATAAAATAAGGATATTGAGGGGAACATGTTGTTTTACATTAGAGATTTCACATGCAGTTGGAAAACTAAGGTACAGTAGCCCTAGCAGGAAAAACACAACAGTGTATGACACCCACTCAGAAACAACAATCTTACAGAATCTTTCTGGTAACACATTACAGCCAACACAGCCACATTTTACAAAACAGAAAAACGTTTCCGAAACCTTTTAGAAAGCTCTAAAATATTTCTTAAATCATAACAATGTTCTAGAAAACACAATGTTTAGGCAAATCAAATATTTATTTTCTTGCGTTTTGCACCTTGAGGCCACCATAGACACCCCAGAATGTTTTAATGTGACATTGTATAAATTATGAGCATTTGTCTGTTCACGAGGTATTTTTGTTTGCTTCATCTCAAGTATATTGTGGGAGCGGCAGGCGGGGTGATGTTGACATATTCCTTGGCTGATTTAATAACTGTTTATTTCTGGCATGTCTGCAGCCCTCTCAGATGTTTTGCAGTTTTAATTAGTGTAATCATCATTCTTGAAAAAGGCCACAGGGTTGTTTAATGGGTCATGTTTGTCAAGATGCACGGAATTATAACACAAAAGACATGTCATTTATTCAGTGCCACAGCCTTCGAATGTGATTATGGGTGTCACAATTGATAATTAGGGAAGGAATTGATTCATATGAAAGCTAAAATGAACCTCTGTGGTGTGAGGAAATTAGTTTGACAGTTTGGATGAGCGGTGTTTACACTGCAGCGCGGTGGCATGGGAACGCTTCACCACTTTAACGTTAACTGAAGCAATGTGCGCACACTTACTGCTGTTTCTTGACGGGGGTCAGGAGGCTTTTGATGTGACATCTGGAGCAGCAACTGGATCTCTTCAACAATGGCAAAACTTCATATTAAATTATGAATATACTGTTTCACTCTCCAGACTTTTGTCACATGATAAGTTGAAGTTATGTTTCCAATTTTCAGGCAGCAAAGTTTAGGATTTAGGTCAAGCCAACATTTACAATTTGATAAATGCACTTCTACCATAATTAAAAACCTTACTGTAACACTAGTGTGTCGATATATATATACACCCTCTTAATTGTTTCATAGTGGGAAACTGCTTGGAAAGCATCTATTTTATCATTTAGCATAACTTATAGAACAAAAAATGAAAATTAACTTTCAATTAATTTTCTTCTTTTGCTATCGTGAAATAAAAACATTCCTTTGCACAAATATGCTGAGCATGCACTCATTATGCATTCATTTTCACTCTGAAACCACATACTGCATTTTATCTGAATGAATTATTAACCTAGTTAATGAATATTTCATTTTACTTTATGGAACCATTTAATAGTCCCAACAGAGGTAATGACATCTTAAGCCGTGCAAGTACCTGAAAAAATGGAGGGAAAACGAGGAAACCACTGCATTATTATCATTCACAACCAGGTTAAGACAAGCAACATGTAGGGATATAGTATAGAGGTTACAACTTGTATTTTAGTCTGTATTTAACAATCAACATATTCATTTAAGACCTCCCCTTTCTATAGCAGTATAAACACACCTTTACTGTATAACTTACAATGACCTGATTTTATTTCCACACAGACCTGAATCTCTGTATCTTAAGAGTGGATGCAGCATGATCTAGAACAGCCGGGGGGGATTTACACTGAGCAAATGAATTTAATGGTGTAATTAACATTACCTTGATTTGTCCCAGGAAAGACCTCAGTAAGTCCAGCTTGTGTGGTAATTTACTGAAGAGTTTCTATATGAAGAACACTCGCCTTCTGCACAGCAGGTAATTACAAACACAGGCTTGATTAGAAGAGGGAAGAAACTGCTCCTGACTTGTTATTGATCAATTAATACTGGAGTTATACTGCAGCCAGGCAGTGGCAGTTCAAATTATGTTGAATTAACCCTTAGAGGTCATGTTAGCCTAAACTCTTCCATAGGCATTATAGTCAATAATTCTTGTTAATAATACATGGATGCTACACTTCTGTATTTATTCTGCATTGTGTAACAATGAAAAAAAAACTTGAAATCTCATTATTTGCTCTCAGAGCTGTGTCTTTTTTTCTCATGCATTTTTACCCAACTGGGTTTTATGTGCATGCTATCCACCCTTTTCTGTTTGGGTTGTGGCTTTAGCCCCACATCATCTCCCCATTGTTTCAGTGAAGTGGTTTAATTGGCCCTAACCCAAACCTTCATTTTCTCACGCTATCTGTAATAAGCTAAAGCTAAGCTAAATGCTATGATGATTGCTATGTGTGTGTCTTCATGTGAGAAGAATAAAGATTCTGACATCGATCCCTCAACCTGTGACTAGTCAGACTATTTCAGCTGTGCATCTAGCTGCCGTGTCAACATTGTGTGAAGGAACCCAAAATCAAAAAAGTGTTCTAAAAGGCTCCTTGACACATTGCATGCAATAAATACACTATAACATTATGAGTAATATACCATGTATCAATCATTAAATAGTTTCATGCCTACCCACCTGTGAAATATCTAAACATATGGTAACAATCTCTCCAAAATTGTACTAAACTACTGAGTAGCTAAGTTACATTTAAAATCACTGTACTGTATATATTTGTTGTGAAGCTGGCTATTATGTCTATTGCAACTGCTTAGCATTGTAATCAATGTGTACAAAGTATTTAAAACACTTATCAATTTATTAATGGTAATTTTGCTAAATGAAAAATATTATAGTACATGTATCAAATATAAACTAGTCTTGCTGTCTAAAATAACAAACCTGTGTGTCGACTCTAAGGTTATTTGAGGTTAGGTTCAAAGTTAATTATGACTGTATGTGTAGAGAAGCTACCATGTTGACCCCAGATCTTTATTCAGATGTTGTTGTTGGAGCAGTGCTCTGTAGGCAGTAATGTTGCCATGTTTAGGCTTGCCTAACAGTCAGGGCAGCGCCAATGAGCAGGGAACCAATTTGCGTTGAAATCCCAAGGAACTCCAAACTCTCCCAAGTAATTCCCTCCATTCCGACTCCTTAAAACCTTGTCTCTACACAAACAATAGCAACGCTTTGTAAAAGTGACTCTAAAACCTCTGCCAAGCATAATTTATCATTTGAATGACAATAGACCACTTAGCACAGCTTAAATTATTTCTGTGCTCTATCTGCTACTTGACTGTCTTCGTGTTGTAACAGCGGACGATCATTAACGCCACAGGGTGATGTGGTGCTCTCTTATCTCGTTCTCGGTCCTCAGAGTTTACTTTAGATAGAAACTGCTCAGCTATGACAGCAACAACTTGTGTTCTTTACTCCAAGTCTGGTCTAAGTCATGACTTATTAGACTCAAGTGTGACAGAGCAAATCAATTTAGAAAGTAAAGTTATAGTTTTGTTAATGTTTTGTCATGTGAGAAGTCTTGTATGACTAAATGATCTTAAACCATTTTAAATGGACAGGGGCAAAGAACAGTCTTAATTATGACAGTGGTCAGGAGGGTGAGCAGAGAAGTAGAACATAACACAGAGTTGTAGTGAAGGTTATCAAGCATATTACAGTTCTGAATTGCATTTCAAACCACTGACAAAAGTAAACTTCAGATTCAAATGTCTATAGTGAAAAGACTGTGACTGAAACCAAATGTTTCTAAGATTTATGTTTAAAGAAGATGTAATATGGCTCTGCAGTTTTGAGTTGACTGACCTAACATTAAGTATCATGTTCTCCAGCAGTAAGGTACCACATTCCTGCACCGTGAGGCTTTGTGGCCCATCGTTCCCGTCTTGTTCTCCATACAGTGATAACTGCTATAATGAGATTTGCCATTAAGAAAGAAAAGAATGAAAAGGACCCCAGCCATCTGTATAGCTCACCATGGTAAAAGGCTGAATGCTATCGAGCCAGAATTCAATCGCTGAATTATACCCTCTTTGTGTGCGTAGCGCTAGTGAGTACCTCACACTATATTCATTTCAAAAAGGCCTCAATTTAATTAGTTCTCATATGTTGAAAAATTCATGAATTTGTCTGCAGTTCCCACTGCCATTGTTGGAAGTGACTTAAGCTGTGGTGTTAGGCTTTCAGGCGGTTTGGAAGAGAAAATAGTCCCCCACAAAAAAGAAACAACTGTTTATGTAAATAGACACTGCGTGTTTACTTGGTGGAAGAAAGCGAGGGCCCTGAACGGAGTGCTAAGCTTTGCGTGACTCTGCCAAAGGGGACCTCTCACCATCAACTTCAGTCTTATTAAACTGATTACCAACTCCAGCTAATTAATCAGAGACAGTGCCCTTTCTTGTCATGCAGGGAGGGAGCTCTGCGTGTCTCACAGAGTTCCTCTCTCACCGCCTCCCCCTCCCATCTGCTCGCCTCTGCTCCCCCCCCTTTCTCCCTTTTCTTTTCCCTGCTTTGATTGAAGTAGGGGAATGGTAATTTTCATGCATCATCTGGGCCAGCAGGATGGAAGGACAAGTAGTAATTACCTTAAACAAACAAGGCCAAGATTGCTTGAGAAGCTACCTCTTTATTCAAGCTCGCGAAATAAGAAAACAGACGGAGAGCATAATGGTTCTAAAACACATTTTACAGGCTATTTTGTTCAGAGTGTTTAATATGATTTTCATGATATATAAGGAGTCGACCACAAAATGTTTTGTAACACTGAGGGATCAGAGCTTTTTAAATGTTACTGCAAAGACAGACCAAAATGCAAATGGATGCAACTGTTAACCCAGATGACTGATTAACCTACTTTTAGGAAGACTGGATGCTGGGTTAGAAGGACAGTACAGTGGATATGTTGCTGTGGCATGAACACATAAGTCACACAGTGTGTTTGTTTGTTGTACAGTTGGATTATTGACTGGTCAAAGTCCTTTAATATTCCTTTAATATAGCAGCGCTGTTATCCAACCCAGTCTCCTAAAATGTACATTTCTATATGACTAAACTGTAATCAAAAATAAGGTTTTGTAAGAAACGTATAGTGATCACAGTTGAATTTTGTTTTCTGTTAACATAATGAGGATCGATTGATCACCTACACACATGGCAAGTTGCAAAAATGCTGGTACTGAACATACTGATAAAATCTACACAGACAATGTATTTTATATATCTGACCTTGCAGTGCAAGTTTACCACCCAGCATGTCAAATACTGACACTGTCAAAACCACACATTCACAGTGAAAGCCTGTGGCATCTCATAGAAATTGACATGTGACACAAAGGATTTGACCTTCTCTGATCTGTTAGAAGGGGCAGCATCTCTCAAAACCGTTGCAGGGGATATATTTGTATATATGGCAGTGCTGTTCTGTGAGTCCTCATCACAGAAGGCTTTTGACAGAACCATTAAGAAATGTTATTGAACATGTACTAAAAAAATTAAATAAAAAATCTACACAGTGTAACTTTAACAAGATATACACTCAAATACACTCAATGAACCCTCAATTTACACAGTGAACCCTATATAATAGGTTGTACTTAACTGAGTTATGTCAGATTAAAGCAAATATTTTAATATTATAAACAAATGATCTAACTTAATAATTAAATAAACTTAACTTAAAATATTTGCCTTCAAATGACATAACAATTAAGTGCAACCTGTTGTTTAGGTTATACTTTTTTATCAGTTAACATTCTGTTAACATACTAAATGATTAAATAGCTGAGTCTTCCCATGCTACTTAATGGAGATTGATGGAGAGCTACTGGTTAATGGGTCATAAATGGTCTGTATATCAAAAATCTGTATCTATGAATGAATGTTAAAGTCAAAAATAATTACTGCTACTCCTCTAAGAGAGGCCTAATTTCTCTCCTGTTTAACAGTCTGCATGGTCAGGTACAAGTGTTTTTGCCAGCTGGTTAATCATAGTGTTACTCAAACATGCCTTAAGTGGACATTGTTTAGTCAGATGACACATGTAAACATAGCCTGTGTTTAGCCTCTGCTCTGAAACATGGATTCACTCTTCTTGTTCACTCCTCATTTCAGTCCACACTTTCCCTACACGCCCTAACCCAGACACTTGTATTTTTATTACACACATATACAGGTTCACGTGCAATTGTTTCTCACTTCAGTGATTTCAGTGCTGGTATGGTGCCATGTGTTCTGTTTGGTTTTAATTGTTTCTTCAACAGTGTTAATTGTTATGCCGCCCATGTCTACTGAACTTTTCTCCTCTTTTCACTGTTCTCTTTTCTCATTCGTGTGTGAGTTTGATCCACGAGACTGTTTTCTTTCCTCACAGTCAGGTGTTTTTAATTAAGCGTAAAACAGCTGATGTTTTACTCACTACAGGTATATTGTGACACTGTAAAATAAAACATGTACAGTATATACCTATTATCTGTATTTACACAGCCATTTTTAGGACAGACGAAGGGCAACAGTATAGATATATACTATATATATTCACACCATTGTACAAACTTATATTAAATTAAAACAGCTGTAAAATATTTACATTATATCAGAGCACAGTGCAGTGTGATTATCCAGTGTGAGTTTTTTTTCCTGAGGAATGATGTGCTTTGTGTGGGAATGGGGCTTGAGAAGCTCAGATCCCCCTTCTCCCAACTCACACTTCCTGCTGTTCTGTCTGATTGTGTCGCCTTTGTCTTAGCCTGATGTGCTCGCCTCCTCCTCTGGAGAGGCTAATGCAGGCCCTTTTTTCCTCCTGCAATCTCACCAAATGCCAAGTGTAACTGGTGCCCCTATTGCTCCTAATTAATGCATGATTAAAGAGTGAAATAAGGGATTCTACCAGTGATTTGTTTTTTCAAGGAGTAAGAAATTAATCCCCTTTGGATCTTGCAGAATCATTTAAGGATTCTCCTTGTTCTGTTTATCAAATAAACCAAGTAATTAGAGACTTTAGATAAGTAGGCTAAATTGATGCCCGCCCTATGTCTTCCCAAGCTAGTGTTCACTGATAGAAACAGCTGTGTTGCTCTGCTAATGTGCAGCATTATACTTGTCCAATAACAATGCTCTTTGTGTTTGGTAGCCATGTAATTACGCTGGGGAGCCTCCTTGACCTTGGTAAGCACATCTATCTCAGTTGTGGATCAGTGTATTTCATTTCTTAACCCACAAAGATATTTCACAAGGGAGTTTACTGACATCCCACTGAATATAATTCAGAGTACAGACTACATTACTGGCAATGCACAATTGTGTAGTGTGCAATAGTGCAGTTATCCCGGCTCTGGCTATTTAACGGCATAATCCTCAGCTAACTTATTGTAGCTGTATTGCACCTGGAGGGGCAGCAGTGTGATTTTTATTACTTTCACCTGGCTACCCAGAGGAGGTATCTTATCTCCCCACTTGGTTTTATGCAGTTTGGTTTTGAAAGGTCTTCAAATGTTGGAAATTTGAATTTAGGCTGCATGTCTGACCAGTTGCACACATGAGGTGACATCACTTTGCTTCTCTTATTGGAAGGTGTCAACCATTTCTGGTGTTGCATCAGTGTTTCCAACATTGCACCTGGAGCCTGTGTCCAGTCCGAGACCTCAGACAGACACTTTGAAGCCAAGCAGGGTCTGGCTGTAGAAATGACTCCATCCTGTCCAGATGAAAGGGAAAATTTCAGATTTCCGCATCACAAACAAAGATTGAGGACACCTATTACGTTTTTTTTGCTCTTTGCCACAGCTCGGCTTTTATTTTGAGTTATTGCTGTTTCAGTAACAGTCTCCGGAGCTCTGCTAGTGTTGGGACAAGAAATATTTAATTTTTTTTATATTGCATGCGCAAATTAGAAAGCTTTCCTTCTGAATTACTATTTTGTTAGCGTGAATTAGTACATGAGTACATGTCCCAATACCATAATTTTACCTTACTGTTTACTGTAGATTTAGCAATAGACTAGTGCTTTGCATTTTCCTTTTTCGGTTAATTCCTTCATATTAATATTAATGTTATTATTGCTTACGTTTTCATTTAGTGCTGCAAACACCAAAAAACTACAATGGATTTTATTATCAGCAACACAGCCCAGCTTTGGCTAATGCACTGAAAAAAGGCCACTGAGAGCATGTGGAAAACATGCATAAAGAAAACATAAATTATCTGCCTGGATTAAATACTGTTTTATTTTCCTTTGGACACAGATATATGTTTGGTACCCATTGAACAAAATGGTGTTTTTCTGTGGCATCAAGATCTTAATATCAGTGTTAAATGTGAGTGATTATGTTTTACAAATGCACATAGATTATAGAAGAAGAGTTAAAGATGCCTTGGAAAAGTTAGGTTTAACCTCAGTGTTACTCACTAAAAAGCTGAAATAGACACTTTTAAAGCTCCACCTCTGAGTAATTCAAGTGCATAAATAACTAATTTGTGCATACCATTTACTAGAGTACATGGCATGTTCCAGGTTCATAAACCTGCTTCATCACCTGTATAATGTTGTGGAGTTGTGTTGATTAATGTATTGATTTTTGAGGATTGCAAAGATTGTGTGGCTTAACTGAATTGTGATACAGAATTTGCAAGCTATTAAATATGTGTATACATCTAGGAGAAAATTAGCTCTGCCATTCAGAGTGTCTCTATCACTTTACTGCTGTTGTTAATTCAGTTTTACATATGTTTGTGTTTTATTGTAGGAAAGATCGGTTCAATATACCAGGTCTTATGAAGTTTTCACACACATTACAGCCAGTGATCTTATGAGTAGATTAAGCATGTCCATTGATGCTGTATATCAGTAGTCAGTCATGCTTACCTCACTCCACTGTGAACTTATTTTTCTCTACTTTTCTTTCTTTCTATTTCAGTCACTTCTTACTGCCTTCTTTCTCTGGGCACACGGTCAGACTGTGTTCTTCATTATTTTATGGCAGGCCTAGCACTGAGCCTTCCTCTAATTAGATCAGGAATTATGGTATGGATTAGGTGATGGAGGGGCATGCCAGTTCTTCTGACCGTGGTAGCTATTTCAAGTCACCATTTCAAAGTTATGTGCTTAATGGCTTCTTCCCTCCTCCCCTTCTTGCTCTGCATTATAACACAGCTGCAGGAAGAGTGACAAACACTGTTAATCTCTTGTTTGTTGGCAGTCCATTACAAAGGGGTAAAGCAGGATTTTTCTCCAGCGCTGTAAACACTCAAAATTCAGCATTGTCCATTACCTCTTAAACACAGCTGATAACAAGCGTCATTAATTAAACTGTGGGAGTAAGTGGGGTTACATAAATTGAAATTAATAATCATGCGCAAACAGAAATAGAATGCATGTTTCCGAATTGTTTCCTCACAAACTTCCAAATGTAGCCACGTAGATTAAGAAGGTTTGGCTCCTGCTCTGCTTGTGATGTTCCCACCAATCCTAGGGATAGGTTTAGTCATGGAGTGCTCTTTTAATTTGTTTGCCACATTCTCACATTTTCTCAGAAAAAAATGATCAAGTAGGCATTTAATTACTTTAAGAAAATAAATCACTTCCCGTAGCTGTTGTGTTGCTGCCAAGTCTATTGCGCATAAGCTGCACATAAGAACATGAAATATTTTACCACTTGTATTTGAAACATCCAGTCAGTTTGGGGCAGACAATGGCTGCAAATGTTGACTCCAGTTTGTTGTTAGTGAGAATATGGGCCTGTAATGGAAACTAAAGAACATTTCAGACTTACTGGAGAATTCTAATCATCACAGGAGGCTGATGGACAATGTGTAAGATGCTCATTGTTGGCCATTAAGTCATATCGGATTACATCAGAACAGCTGGATTCCTGTGTGTAATCACAAAGCATCACTAAGAGGTGCAAATGTCTGAGGCATGATACAAATCAAGACTAGCATGTTGTGTTGAGAGTGTTGACATTACATGAAACACCAGCGAGTCCTCAGAGGGCTTCAGTATGCCTGACTGAAGACACAGCAGCTTGTTGCTCTGTTGTCGGGGAGAATCAAGTCAAGACATGCCCATCTGCATCTGACAGTGAGCAGAGACGAACTGTACCTCCAAAATGTATTTTATAACTGAATTATCTCTATACAATTGAGAGAAGAATCTGATCATTGCACATCAACGTACTCCACAATGTTCAATCTAAACACAGATTTTACAAGTGAACACTAGCGGAGACTCCCATGAGTGACTGCTGGCACTGCAGGAGACTGAGATCATTTTCATGTATAACTAACAGCCACAGTGGGCTGTAATTTCACCACTGGGAAAACACTAACCCACCTGATGAAGACTGATAATCAAAATCTGACAGAAATTTCCAAAACTCCCAAAAGGTGACACCAAGTCCCTTGGGTGCCAAAGTGAGCAATGGGTTGGACAAACATCTGCCAAAAGCCACAGTTGACATCCATATGGCTGAGAGTTAATTGGCGCGCGCAGGCCCGGGCTTGACGTGAGCACGGATACATTAACAGCCTGTGTGGGTGGGCAAAGGTGGCTGGAGGTTTGGGGTCAAGCCTCGGTCCCCTCTTGTACCATTTCACACGGGTGTCCTGGAGCTTATCTGACAGAGAGGGGAGATCTTGCGGCACTTCCTGCAAATGGCATGTTAAATGTCTCATTAATGCTGGTGACCTCAGCCTAATCTATTGCTCATTTCCTTATGGGGAGAAGTACTGCAGCCATTAGACAGTGACTAATCAGAAAGACATGAAGTGATTTTAAAGATTTAAAGGTCTTTCCATGTTGGTTTCTGTTGTGTCATTTTATAAGTTCAGTCATTAATGTGACATAACAAGAGCGAAGTGAGTTTGGCTGGTTTGCTGAAGCCTCAGTAATAAATAATCACAGTTTCCCCCCCTTGGGCCCTTCCCACATGTGAAAGGCTTGATTCATTAGGACAGTAAGTCTCTTGAGGGAAATCTCAAGGGTCTTCAAACTATATAAGTGACTGGGATAACACACAAAACACTTAGACACAGGGAGGAAAAAACCTCTGTGTACTACACTGGAACACTAGACTATGTTGACATCATTTGCATGTTTTATGTTTTTCCATCTTTTCACATCCATTCATGGCAAAAACAAATGAGTTCTCCCTGTCAACAAATTGCCATCAGCGCTCCACCCCTGCCAGCCATGGGAATCTGAGTCACAATTGGCGTACAAATAAATGACACGCTCCTGGGAAATCACGGCAACAAGCAGATACATGTTAAAACTCAGGAGAGGCTTCTCGTTTGAGCTGGAGAGAGCTTCCCGAAAATCCAGATGTGTTGGAAGCACAGACGGGGCTCAGGCCTTCTCACCAGTAATGAAGCAATTAGACAGACAATTATGAACACCTGTGACGCTGATTGGCACCATGCGGCTCTGTCTCCTTCTGCGGCGCTAAAGACGCCTGAATGTTTCTAAAGTTATCCTCTAACAAGGCCTGTAATGATGACGAGGGCCAAAACACATCACACTGATACACACACACATGCACTGACACATATACACTCACAGCAGGTTCGCATTAGGAAGATGGGCTCATCCCACACAGCCGGTTGCGTCATGTATTATTGAAACCACCCTTGTATAAACACAACTCCAATAAATTGGGGTCTCAATTTTTCTGATTCATTAAGGTTAATGCAGTTTTAATTAGTGCTTGATTTGAAGCCTATTAGATGCAATTTATATGTCCTTTTCCGAGACCTGCAAAATGACGTTGGATGGGATTAATAAGATAAAAGACACAAGTTGGAATTGTAGTCCCTCCTGGGTTAACACACAGACTCAGGGATTTCTGCATTTCCACTGTAACGACTTGTTTATTTGCACAACTGCTTTCAGGCACATTAAAACAATCTAATGAATAGAGAGCTTTGGCTTCAGGGATTGCATCACCCATTGGATGAACAAATGAAATGCTGGTTATGGCCTGATTAAAAGGATGCTCTGGAAATAGGTTAAAACAGCTGAGGATTTTATAATTACAAACCACATAATGGGGCTTGTGACAGACTTTTTTGCCTATCAGAGACACTTTACAGCTCGTTTCTGATGCTGTAAATCGAACTGTAAGGTGTGGTCAAGAGTAGAACTGATGGTTACTTCAAATGTTGAATGCACATAAACAACCAAATAAAAACAATAATAATATTAACTGAAGATTAATCAAAACCATATATAATTATCTTATTCTGAGAAACTCACCAATTTCATAAATATTTTTGCAGAACAGGTTATGGAAAGCAGTGAAGCACATATTGACCTTACACCAAACAGGTGTAATTCATGTAATAATATACCATATACACATTTTAAAATTTCTGATGACTTCATAGTTTCATTTTATTTACTCATTCAATTTCTCTTCATCAAACACTATGCCTGAGAAACAGGAATGACTATAAATTTCTGCTCTATTTAATGATACTGAGCATAGTTTTTTTTTTTTCTCATTAGTATTTCTATTAAAGAATTGGCATTTGTATATGATAAACAAAAGCAAACCAAACGGTAAATAAGACTTACAAATACATTTACAAACAAAACACTATTCAATATAAAATACTAAGTGTCTTAAAATGGATCCTTGTGGTACACCACATGTTAGCCTATACGAATTGTGAATCTTGTTATTACATATAACTCTAATCAAGCTAATTAACCCCTTATAGTGTTAACATAGAAAAATCTTCATGTACCTAACATAGCTAATGATGTCTAAGGCTTTACAAAAATATAAAAATAGGTATTAATTAACATCAACAAAATTAAAAATGGTAATTTATAGGTGTGTAATTTGTCAACAATCTTGTATAAAATGTGTACTGTATAAATATACTAACATTAATAAATATATCTAATAAAACAGCATATTTTTATGATCACAGCTGTGCTAGATAATTTTCAATTATTTATTTTCTATCTACAGCACCAGGTACTTCATAGAAGGAAGTATAGTGGTAGTGACAAATAAGAATGACAAATAAATATCGTTATATCACCTTTCATCTACATTATACTGCACTGTAGAAAATGTATAAATTATTTTGTGCTGTGGGAGAGGCTAAAACAAATGTCTGTTTTTAATATTTGTTTACAACCTGGTTTTTAGGCTAAGAAAATACCAGTCAACAGAGGCTTACTTTGACACAGGGTCTATTTGTTAATATTACCTGGTTGTCTCTTCAAATATTGAGGCTGGAAACTGGAACTTACAAAGACGCCTTAAACGTGGAGATCAAAACAGTCTGATCATCCTTTCAACAGCAACATCTTTAATTCAGCTGGGCCACATGGGGTTTTTTAAAGCATCTTTCTTTGCTCTCCATACAATGTAAAACATCAAAACCAGAGCAAACAAGTTAATAGCCCCCGCAGCTTTGGTATGAGTGATAGTGAGCAGGCTTTTGAAATGGTATCAGTGCAGTGGAGATGGCTGAAAATTACAGGAAGAGAGTGTAGAGCTGAACTGCTGACAGCAGGAGTCACAATACATTAGCAGATCCTCCAACTGGCTGCTCGTTCTGCATGACATTCCCACTGTACTGAGTTGAATTGTTAGCACACATTGTTTGACATTGTCACGGCTACATTTTTTTCCTCTGTAGGCAGGAAAATTGTGCTCCAACAAGGTTATGAGACAGGTGGTACTCCTGCATTTGGCTCGCAGGTTGTGGTTGAGAGCTCTCCGTTTTGCATGTTTGTAAATTGCCACCAGAAGCGAATAAAATGGTCCCATCTGTAAACTCCAGCTCCACAGGCCCACTTCAGAGACCTGCGATCTATTTTGCTGCATTTATTCTCTGAGAGAGGCACACAATGGGAGTTCGCTCAAGATCAGTTTTCAATTGGATAATAGGGTTGTGAAAAGAGGGGATCTAGAGGGCATTGCTTTCACACATTCTTATGGCTTCATATCTCTGTAACACAAACCATGTACTGCTTCAGTCTCAACCCCTCAATAAGCCTCCTTTCACCTAAATCAAATTCAATTTGCACCTATAGGACATTACGTCTTATAGTACTACACTGTCAGACCACATTGAAGCTCTTTATAAAGAGATATCCAAACATGTAATCAAATTGAATCAAATTATGTCTCTGTTTTCTTTTAATTTTACAGTAATTTGCATCCAAAGTCTCTATTAGTTTTCAATTAAAACAAGCCAGTTTTCATTTCTTCTGTTTTCCTATCTATCTATCTATCTATCTATCTATCTATCTATCTATCTATCTATCTATCTATCTATCTATCTATCTATCTA
>JAUBNQ010000007.1:4850789-4874486 GCA_032353495.1 Ctenopoma kingsleyae | reverse complement strand
TTTACGGTTTCTTTTCTATTCAAATAATTCTCTAACTAATTTGATGGCATACTTGTGCGACAAAGTATTTTTTACACATGAGTAACAGTAAAAATCTGTACAAGACTCCACTGGCACTACTGCGTTATGTGGTTTTCTTGGATATTATTGTTATCAGTTTACAGTAGCTGAAGATTTTAATCTGTATTAAAATACACATTAATTCAATTAACCTAATAGCTTCACAATTAAAAGCTCTAGATTTTGCCATTTATATTGAAATACTTCACTTGCTGCAAGAACAATTTAAGTCTATGCAAATTTTTTGCAGTATAAATATGCAATTCACAAGAAGGATACAAACATGTAATATCAAAAACAATAGCAAATGTTAAATAAGGGTAAACTCTGTAATCCAGCTGGTTTAGGAGAAAAATAACTCAGCCAAAAATAACTTGACTTATCTTGATTCAAATGTTTCCTTGATTCAACCAGATGAAGACAATTCTTGTTCAATTGGGCGTGTATCCGTTTGTATAGTGTAAAAGGCAGAAACACAGTTGTTTTTCCTGCTTAAGAAAAGAAAACTAACAACATTCAGTGTTCAATTTAACTTACATTTACATCTTCAGTGTTCAATTTAACTTACATTTATATCTTCAGTGTACTATAATTTAATTTACATTCAGTTCCTACCTTTGAATTAAATACATACTGTACAAATACACGGATGGTCTACTTACAACGAGTCACATTGCTGTGACATGAGCGTCTCCTCTCTGCTTGGATCGTGACCTGCCGTGAGTACAGTGAACTGTAGAGCGGGAAAATAAATATTAAAACTTTGTTTTGCTCTTTGAAACATCACCTCTGAGTATCTCAAAACAACGAATAACAAGAGGAGTAAAATGCATCTTTTTAAAAAAACTTTTAATATGAAACTTAAATTGAGTTAACCACGGTGATGGTAATAACCAAGTAAAAGATAATGGATAGTAAGTAGTAAGTAGAGTTAATTTGTAGTAATTTGTTCATTGACTCCGGTATGATGCTCAGAGCAGCTTTACTGACATTGTACTTGTGTCTTCTTTGTTAGTTGTGCACAAACTGGGGCTCAGAGACTCCCCATGGGTCTCACAGGGGCTCACTGGGACATCCAGTATAACAAGAACTTACTCTACTATTATTGTACTTACTAGAGTTTTAACCTGCAAAAGGATCAACATGAGTGACTGTCTGTTTTTATGTCCTAACTACAGTTATAAAAATGTGTCCCTGTTTCATGTGTTCTTTATTCAACATGCTGATAACTACCACTGTAATGATTTAGTGGGAAAATAAAGCTGCAGAGAGTGAAATTTCATCAATTGAATATATCTCATTTATAAACACAGCTGGATTTCTTGTGATCATAAATTGAAACCATGCATGTTTTTATAAAGAGCGTCTCCTTCAGCTTTTAGCTAAATGCTTGTGATTGGCTGAAATCAGTCAAAATTCATAACATGGACTGTATTGTGCCTGCAGCCGTTGAAATAGTAAAACAAATATTTTTGGGGTAAAAAAAAATGACCTCTCATAATTGCATTTCTCCCCTGTTTCTGAAGACTATTTTCCAAAGCTACTGTATTGTGCTGGTGTATTTGTGTGTGTGACGCAGAGAGGGAGAAATTTCTGAAGAATATGAACAGCAACATGAATTTCTTGAGCTCAGTAAATCGTTTCAGACAAATTGAAAGTGTAATTTCTCTTGACAGTCACTGAATTTTTGGAAGCAAAACTCTTGTAATGTCTTTTACATTGTGCAAAAAAATGTTTTTAAATCACCTTTTGTATTCTCTTGGAGACATAGCTTTGAATTGTATATATTCCTGAGCAGATAATTGTTTCACATCCCCTCAGCTTTATTGAGATGTTACTGAAATTTAAAAAAAAAACAAAAAAACTCACAGTGCAGCCTACAGTAACAACTCAGTGGTAGTCATATTCTAATCATCTGGGTAAAGGGAATGTATTTTCCTTTATCTGCATTAATGCTTTAAATGGTTCACAGAGAGTTCATTCACACCAATGGCCAAAATAGATTTATTTTACTTGGGGCACCTATGTCAACAGTAGTTACAGGAATTACTCTGGATGCGATCCCATTATAGGATGTCAAATATTTTGAGGCCATTGGTAAATGGCAGAATGGTATGGAGGACAACAACTGGATGGCAATTCTGCAATTTCAGGATCAGAATAAAAAATATACAGCCTGTCTGCTCACCTTCCCAATCTCAGGGCTCACCCCAGCCGCCAATGTAATGCTGAACAATGAATTTTAAATAAAGTCAAACATTTGCTTCATGCTCCTCTACAGTTTAAACAAGACATTTCTGATGGAGACGTGTGGATTTATTGTAAGTAAGAGATATAAGAGATAACTTAATCCCCAATTGGATTGTAAACCCCACCTCCACTTCACATGGCTCCACCCTGTCACACCGCTTTCTTGACCTTTTGTCTCATTTCTTGGCGGGTAATGAATGCTTTCAGACTATTTCAGACGAAAAGATCTTGCACATAGTCCAGAGCATTGGAATGTCATATCAGAAAATCACCCAATCAGCATGCTGGTGTTGAGAGCAAACAGAGAGGGAGGCCGTAGCACACACAGAACAGCGGTGGACTGGGTCGTCTGGATGTCAATATAATAGACTAGCTTATGATGTGTAAATAACACACCACTTAATGGTCCTCTCCCACTCTGTCAGAGCATTTTGAATAACACGGAGGGCGACGTCTTCCTCTCCACTCTCCACGGGATCTCGTCATCCACTGTTCGTCCAACTCGCCTCTTTCATCCACAGAATATTAGATCAATAGCTCAGACATGTTTTGAAATAAACAGATATTATGTGTGTTTACAGAAATATTACAAGATGTCCAGAGACTATATAACTGTTTATTTCTTTTGATGGAAGGAAAAGATGTGAAATATGTTTAAAATGCTATTTTCTGTACTATACTTGCCTCCTTCACCTATGGCCACCACTGTCTTTCTAATCTTTTCTCCTCTCGTCCTTTCAGACGTAACGGTATAAAAACTAAATTATATGATTTATCAAGTAACCTAAATAAAAAAGGTAGAAAACTACAGAAGGATCTGATCACAAAACTATTTTTGACAATTTTGCATGGAACAAATAAAACTTTCTGTGTTGTTTCCAATATATAGATTCAAGTTCAAGAGTATTTAGTGAAGCTTTCTATTAAGATATGTCATTTAAATAAATAAAGCATAACATTTTACAACCTTTATCCAGGTTGATAATCTTTAATGATAATCTGTGAATTATTTTATCAAATAAACTGTATTATTTGACAATATACTTCCCCTAGAGAATACTTTATGAAGCATTTAACTTAATGTTTAAAATGCAGTTGTCTTTTGTGCTCATTTCCTTATTTGGCATAAATTATGAATGTGCTTTAACACTGGTAAAACTAAATAAAAGTGCTTTTATTATACTTCTGTTTACCTTTTTACTAGTTGACCAGAATAAATACACCTAAATAAATTCGGACACTCTGAATGTAAAGATTAAAACCCAGCATTTACTAAACATCATAATTAATTCTGCCCGATGAATGTGTACATACACGGTGGCAGGCACATTTAAAAAATATTTACAAAACAAATATGCCCCAGAGGCATAATGTGACACATAGGGTAATATTTCTGTGAATTAATAATTACAATACACACTTTTGTAGTGTTTGATGTTGAGTGAACTTACAATGGTGGAAAACACCATGACATTTATTAGAATAGCCTTGAAATTACAAAACTAAGTCAATGATACACTCTCACTGTGTATTTGCTTTAAGTGTTTATAAATTTGAACAATTTTGACATTAATACAATGCATTGTTTTTTGTGTTAATTTCACACTCTGCGGCGTGCAAATGAGACATAGTTCTCTGTGGTTAAAAGTTAGAGGAGTTCGACAGCATCTTCTGCTGTCCTGTTTACAAAAACCAAAATGAAAGAACTTTAAACCATCCACACACACACAGTGACGTGATGCTACTGCACAATCAATACAGACAGGTTTGAGTCAGAAGTTTAAGCTCTGGTCACTTAGATAATAACTTTGATGATGACAAGTCATTCACACCTGCTGATGACATACATCAGCCGTCATTACTGTCCCTTCCATTACAGACCGGCTGTAAATGTGATACTCTCCACTGCAGTAATAAATAGACGTGACCTCAGTGAACCGATCACTCAAGAGCCGTCTTTGATTTGGTCTCTATTTCCGTCAGGCCTAGGAGACAACAGCAGTTCCCACATGCACTGACCTTGGAGTGTCTTTAGAGCTCTTTCCGAACCCGCTGCTCAAGGTTGCGTCCAATCTTTCTGTTGTTTTTCTACATTAGCAAACCTCAACTCTCCTTCACCCTGGAGCCCCTCTTGAAAACTAACACCTGAGTGTATGGGCTTTAGTGAGAGGTGGCGTGGGAGCGCAAGTTGAGGTGGGTCAGATAGGGTGATCAAAAACAAAACAGAAGGATAAAAAATATAATTTTACCTCCCCTATAATCCCAGGCTTCCAAGAATGACCTTTGATCTTGCAGCATGTGTGGTATGCTGAGCCGCCTGCTCGTGCTGCATGCCGCTCTGATCCTGGGAAGCAATCACTGAGCGCACTGCTATCAGAACGGCTGCTGGGGAAACACTCTAAGCCTGAGTCTGGAGGTGAGCGTTGAGCAAAAAGAAAATGTGCAGGGATGGAAAAAATAACCAAGTGCAGCCAACCACACAGAAAGCCTGATGGGCCAGAGCGCTGCATGATAAAGGTAAAGTGGATACTGTATCTACAACACAGCCTGAGGCCAGCTTTGATTCAACACTACACAAAAATGTGACGATCTTTACTGGTTACACATTTTGTCATTTAAGTAGTATTTAACTATTCTAGTTTGTTTAGCACGAAATGACTGAAAATTTTACTGATTTGCAATTTTATGACAAGGAAAATGAAAACTTGTGAGCTTATAATGTTTGTTGTGGTTGAACTAATTCCCTAATTTCCTAAATATTTTATATGTTTTCAAAGGTGTCGAGTCCAACCAAGGAATCTGTAATCACTTCTTCACAAACTCCATCGAAGAGCCTTGGGCATGGCAAATTCCCAGCATGTGCGTTTATTTGATTGTTTAAGAGTGATTTCCGGAAACCAAGTTTTGGACGGGCAGGAGCTGCCTTGTAACAATTATGGGGTTAAAAGGCAGTTGGCCACACAGGAGGGCATTTGCCTGCTGGCAGCCCCTTCCTGCTCTGTGTCAGAAGGTCAGAGGTCACAGACTTTTCAGGAAAAGTCCATTTCTCAAGCACCCTGAAACAGGTGGAGGCCCGGACAGCCCTGTTTACTTAAACAGCTTGGGGAAAATGGGAACATATACTTTTGGGCAGTATTGTGAGTATTGGTTTTTGTTTTTTGTTTTTTGCCTACGTTTGGTCACACACAAGGTGCACTGTATCTGACATTCTTTTTGGGATTTATTAATATTTTGTGAGAATTCATTGATCTCAGAAGTTATTCATGTCTTTTTAGAAGAGCGCTTCTAAAAAGACATGATGTTTCGTCTGAGTTCATACTTTATACAAACTCAATGAATAAGGGGAAATCACTGAAACTGTGACAAGTGCCAGTAGCAGCGTAAAAAGGAGAGTAAATTACACACTACACATAGTATGAAACCCAGGTTTTTTAACTGCATAAATCTTTGATCAATGGGAAAGGTTTTATACACTGAATTAAAAGAAAAAAAGGGCAAAAGGCAACACAGCCGAACACGACCCCTCAGTGCTCTCACTATTTGGATTGGTTAAATCACTGGGACCTAGAGCTGAACCCATCAGGAAGGGCTTAAGTGTTTAGGATTAGGGATCTAAAAGGCATTTGGAGGCCCTGAATCAAACCCACAAGACCGAGAAGGAGGCAAACCCTGGTGTCTGGCCCACGCCATTATCAAACAGGGGGAACTAGGACCTTAGCACACCTGCAGGAAGGGCCAACAGCAAAGAAAAAAGTCCCAGCAAGAGGGGCCGGTATGACAGCGAGGCTTTTTCCCTGGCTGCAGAGTGACAACAGCTGGGGCAGGGTACGGTGGTGTGGCCCAAGGGCAAGGTCAGCCCGGCAGAGGAGGGGGGGGAACAGCAGGCAGATTGTTTTCACTCCACTAGTGAAAACAGCAACCGTGGAGATGCTGAATGTGCCAGCTGTGGTTGTGGATTTCTAGTCCACAGTCTGACCCCATATTAACACTATGAAGGGAAGTGGATCGCTAATGACCAGTGGCCTCTGGCCTCACCTGAGCTCCTCCCATACAGCAGCCAGAGGTCCGGACAGACTGTGAGTGCATGTAAGAGAGATTTTAATGCATTAGGCTCATATTTAGAAAAGAGATGTTTATTTCTTTTACTACAGAAATATGCTAATGCTGGTTTGGATTTACTTTTTTATGAAAATTGTGTTAATTCCTCAAGCACAACAACAACCTTAAACGAGAAACTAATAGCACTACTTTTAATCCCACCACAAATTCTACTAAATTAAATAATTTAATATTAAAAAAAAAATTTTGATTTAAATTTCTGGGAGTGATTGGTGTGTGGTTGCAGCGCAGAGAGTCAACCTGAATCCATCCATGAAAGCGTCAGGATTCACACATGTCCTCGGGCCTAATTGGTCTGGACAGTTAACATCAAAGAAGCTGGGCTTCATATGTAATCTGTTCGCTCCTCTGCCACATTCTCATGCCGGTGCTTTTTTTTTTTTTTATATGTTCAAACGTTGTAATGAAGGTCATTCCCCATCAATTCACTTTGATCTGAAATGACAAAAAATTTAGCATGTTAATAAAAAATTTCTTCATTGCTTTCACCGCTTGGTTTGCTGTCGCCTCACGCGCTCTTTCCCTCACTTTTTCATTTTCTCTCCCCTCTTTCTTCTAGTCTTTATTTGTCTCTCTCACAGTGTGTGAAAACAACTCACACAGCTTATATAAGATAAATGGGATGATTTTAAAAAAAAAGAAAAAGATAATAAATATACACAGTGAGTCTCATAATGCAGCCTCTGACATGCTCTAACACCTGCAACAGATATATAATTTAACTGTGAGAAACTACCATGCTTTATAATGATTAGCTACTTTTATGGGTACTACAGAGTCAATTATGTGTAAAGTATAAAACATCTTTCATGGTAATAAAATTCACCTCTGTGGAAATTCCCTCATAGCAGACTAAAGATTATTATTTAGCCTCTTAGACTGGGGGTGACGTTTGTTGACTTTGTTTATTGCCATGCCAGTATAAGTGGAAAACGACTATAATAGTCTCTTGGAATTCTCTTATAAATAACACATTTGCTTTGAGATGAAAGTTGCACATCGTGGCATGCTCGGGCACCGTCTGCTGCAGCTGTGTGTTTCTATCAGCTTGTTATAATGAGAAATCAACTGTCTGCAGATCAGCTGCTGAAATGCTGTAACGAGCCATGAGCGCTAATACTTGAGGATCAGTTGCACTGGATGAGGCGGCTTTATCCAGTTATTAGGGTAATGTAATGGAGTCTCCTAATCCAAACCCACCAAACCCTTCCACCGTAGGGGGCACAATAGTGAGGCAACACGTTATTGCGGCACAAAGCTGACTTCCCTGCTAATATAGCAGGACACTGAGGCTCACGGCCTGTTCAAACAAGTCCTTCACAGTATCTCCCATAAAATGATTTTCTCCCTTCTTTCTATCTCCCCCTTTTCCCTGCTAACTCTCTCCCTTCAACAAACGCTCTGCTGGCAAGGCATATTCTACGCTCCTTAATGCCAAATTAAACCCCAACTCTTTTATTTTAAATGAGAAAAGGCAAAAGAGAGTTCTGACAATCTTGATTAGGCCAAAGAGAAGGAGGGTTGAGAAGGGGGGCAAAAATTAAATGGTATTAAAAAATATAGAACATTACATTAATGCCATCCGGCACAATTGGTGCTAATTGGCAGATAATCCAGAAGCTCTGGGCTGCCTAATTCCGGGTTGAGTATAGGAACAAGTCGGGCCTCTTGTCCTCTCCCACCACAGAGTCCTACAAGCCACGGGATGGGGTCAGAGTGTGGTGGAGGGGGAGGGATTAGCAGTGGCATTGTTGGCTCTTTCTGCTGGAACATGACCTTGACAAGAGTTTGGTTCACCCCCCGTCTTCCCAATATTCCAGCAACACAAACTTTAATAGGAGCATAATGGGCGGTTTTAGAGTGCCAAGAGCAACACACGAAACACAGAGACACCCCGAATAAAACCTAACATTCCAACACCTTTGAATTTCAACCCACTTGGGAAAGACCTCTCAGAATGGAGTTCACACTATATTTGTGCAACCCCACACTGCAAATAGCTTCTCAAATTAGGATTATGTATAAATCTGAGACGAGTAAAAGGGAAGATATACTGTATTTTATGCACTCTCACAAGCTTGTAAAAAAAAAAACTAATTTTGCCAAAATGGAATGAAAACAGTTTATCCTGGATGCTGCAAGTATTAGACCAACAATTTTAATAACACTTTGTGCTCAGAAACAGCTGTTCTATCTACAACAATAAAGTTAACGTGTGCCAAAACAAGAGTGGTGATCCAAAGTGCTGTGGGAAAGCCAGTAAATGTTATGTGTTTTGAGAAAGGTTCTGATAATCTTTATCCTAATCCCTTAATTGGGAGTCAATGTAGTCTCCAGTGAACATACAAAGCTGCTGGCTGGAGGGAACTCGGGACAGAAAGAAGCCCTTGAAGAGAACCATCTACACCTGGGCGCTGAGCATGCTTTTCACTACTCTGAGGAGGCTTTCAAGCAAGCCCTTGGCTGTGAAAGTTCCCATGTTAAAAGCACTACTTATTAAGGTACATCCGAAAGAGATGTATTTCCGCACAGTGTTTGAACATTTCCCATTTGCATGAAAAAAGGGCCTCGGCAAAACTGTAACTTGTGAACTGATCAAAAGCCAGAGGCCGCTCTCGAGTTGAATGGCTTTCCCCCTTTGACACGAAAGAGGCTCTCTTGAGGCGCCTACGCGGCGGTGGCCTTGGAGGTTAGGAAAATGTAGCCTCTCAGACCATACGGGACTATTCTCTGGAGTCTGGACAACACTTGAGTCTGCAGCAATAGAAAAGAGCCGATTTGCTGCTGTGGATCAGTACTCCAACGGGCCTCACTAACATTCCATAAGAGGGCTTTTACTTTTTCTATGGACGGCCTTTCATGTTGAGAGGAGTGTGTGTGTGTGTGTGTGTGTGTGTGTGTGTTGTGTCTGCGTGTTTACTTATGCATATCTGTACTATGCTATGGCTGTGTTGTTATTAACATGCTAATATTATTTCAAAATTATAATAAATAACACAGCAAATACCTAATTTAAAATGTAATCAACACTAAACACATTGTTCCCAATTTAAAAACTAGAATTTTAAGACTGCTTGTGTTGGAAAAGACAGTTAAACCTCTTGTTAAGACTTTTGAAACACAAGAACGAATAGCCATGCAAAGGAAAATAAATGTCCTAATTGGGGTCTTGCAGGTCTCACACATGCGCGCACACACACGCACACACACGCACACACACCTACAGCTGAATGTATGCTGGAACAATTCACTGTTGCAAACATCTTACAATAAGCTGAGGCATTTGTTATTCTTTCTACATCTACTGGGTGACTAGATGCTTTACTCGGGAGAGGAGCTCCTGAGCTCTGTGACGACTGGGACAAGGCTTCACGCCGCTGTCGTGTCAACGGGCTGCTCCAGATTGATGGGTAAGTGAAGCTCAGTGATTGTCAGGCCAATCCCGCCGTAACGCAGAGATCCTTCCTCCAATCCATTCCCTCTCTGTGACTCAGCTGGTTTCACTTAAAGAACACGGAGAGAAGGGGTCATGGGGTCATACCATGACCTCATCAAATTAGCCCCAACCGAGTGAGGTGTTTAGCACGAGTTAAAACAAGTAATCTGAAGGGCATTAAATGCAAATGCGACGACCATATGCCCACTTCAAACACGGACAGCTCCCATCCAGCCGGGCTCCCCCTCTTTGCCCTCTCACATACACACAGCCGAACCATTCACGTCTCACAGAGTGGGGGGCTGTTAAGATGACAATGGGTTTCTGTCATGCCAACCAGGTGCAAAACATTTCAACTGCTGGCCAAGTCCTGAGCTGTTTGATATCTGTTAAAAGAACATTTGCAACAAAAAGTCGGCAACTGAATTACTGTTTGCCTTTGAGAGTAGATATCTCTTACACAAGTATTATGTGCGTCCATATCACTTTTCATCCTGACCTTAAACTTGAAATATGGAAATAAAGGGGACGATGATTACAAAGGTTATCCAGCAGTTCAGGGAGGGGAGAAGAAAAAGGAGAGAAAACGTGGGGGTAATGCTTCTGCTGTGCTTCATAAACGCTACACCATGTGCCCCTGTTAGTGGGAGCAAGGGCCTGGTCAGGCTGTGAAGATTATGGGCAAAGACTGATTTTGCCCCCTCAGGCGGTGACTGGGCTGGGAACATGTGGCAGCTCATATGTGCTAATAAGCACCTGTGGAGAAGAGGGGAGAGGGAGGAAAAAAAAAAAACCCTGCCGGGCTCTACAGCCATGCCACCTGCACAGACCTCCACTGTGCCTCTGACTCACTGAGGGCTGGGAATATAATTACCACTCAGAAACAACGCTGGAAAACTGGAAAACTTAGTAAATAAACTCCAATCACAATCATCTGAGTTTTATTTGTAAGATCTTTTTGTAAGGCTAGCACATGGGCAGTTTTATACCTTCTGTAAGGTTTATTTTTGACTTTTAACAGGTGACGTTATTTTCGTTCAGCTCTCTCTTGGTGTTAACGTGTTCATTTCAATTTGTTTCTGCAGGAAATGTAAAATGCGTCACTTCCTGTTAAGCGTTTATCAGAAATGCCAACTCCAGTCCAGCAAAAGTCAAAACTATTTAAATGGATCTGTCACTCATTTATTTAAATAGCTGCAGCATATTTTTACTTAGAATTAACATCTAATGACAACTGCAGCGATATAACTGTTGCTTGTACTGTACACTGAAATTGCATTTACAAAACTCTCAGCGACACAAAATAACACTTGTGAAATGTGTCATGAGTAGCACATTCAGGCCCACGGAGACTTACGTATAAAAGTCCTGCTTGTTCCAAGTCGATAGAGTGTGTGTGCAGTGCACATTTTCAGCCTTCATCTCATTCAAAACGGCACACAGCTGCTTACGAGGAATGTGAGAGCAAAAAGAAGACATTGTGGGAGAGCGCTCTCCTGTCAATCAAAAGAAGTCTTATTAAATTTGTTTAAGCTGTGAAAGCATTTTGAAGAAAAGAAACAAAGTTCTTCATGTGTTCTTCATGACCACCAATTTTCCTTGACAAAGTTTCCAATCAGACAAATCTGTCTTCAAATTAAGTTGGAAAGAGTATTAGATTTATTTATTCCAGTAAGAAAAGAGAATGCAGTAGATCACTAACTGAACTCCTAAATCCATATGAAAAGAGTTTTATCTTTTTCCAGCCTCTTACCAGATATCACTGCACAGAAAAGCTCTGTATGCATTTAAGTTCATACCTAACAATAAGTATAAATGAGTTGTTCACATGCTCTGTCTCGTGTCAGTAACGTATCTTAGCAGCATATGTTGGAGAAACAGACAAATACCTAAATGTTGACTTATTGGTGTCTCCGGTTTATGAATCTTGCTTGCTAGTTCTCCCGTCTGAGCGATCTGTAAACCACATTAAAACCTGTCACTGCTCAGAAAATATGCAACTCCATAATCTTAAGAAATCTGCCTTGAGCCATGAGTGATGTACTTATGCATTTTTCAATGACCAAAATGTAGAGATCTAATCAGCTTCCAGTGATTTATGGGATTTCATATTTTTCACATCTGGATTTCATTTATAAAGGAATATTTAAAACACCACTTTACTACACTCTGCATACTTTATTGACAATCACACTGCATCACCACAAATATCCTCTGTTATATGGAGAGAGTGTGTCCAGACACTCCTGAGGAGGCAAAGATCACCAACATAAAGCTAGAACTTTACCGTAATTCAGTTCAAACATACTGGAAATGACTCTCAGCTCTTTAGGCAATTTCAGACAAGCAAATGAAACATTTCATACCCGATATTAGAAAGGCATTATAGACTTTTATCCTAAAACTATAACTCAAATTGATACTTCAAATAAACTTTGCCAATTCTTGTTATTCTTAAAGTTAGCTGAAACATTATTAATAAAAATTCCAATTTGAATTTTAATTGAACAACAGAGCACTGTTGATATTAATTTCTTCTCTTGTTAAGGATGTTTGAGGAAATTAGCCTGTGTCAGCATAAGAGTTATCAACTGTGCACAACATAAGATACTGCGCATTTAAGTTGATGTTTCTCAGCTCTTAACTTCCACAGTTCAAGCCGGAAACATTACAAATGTACACACGTCATTAATGGAATGAATTCACATCATCAGCAAATTACATAGTTTTATTCTCAGTTTGGTCTTAATTAATAAAACAAGTTCTTCAGTGTGATTTAAAAAAAAAAGAATCATAAACTTAACAATTTATCTAATAATTTATAGTCGTTCTACCCTGCTTCTTTCCAAATAGTACTGCTGACTGTGTCAAACTTCAATTATTCTTCCTGGTTGATGTAAAATTGTGCTGAAGCGTCTGCATTCTGCACCTGAAAGATACTACTGCAATTAACTGCATGAGCAAACTTTACCTTTTAATAGTTACAATAAGAAAACGATTTAATTTGGCACATGTGTAACAGTGCTTGTATAAACAATGAAAACTGAACTCGTCAAACTGGTTACCAGTTATTAAACTTCACAAACACTAATTTTTTCTCAAGCTGGTGTTCATTTTAGGAAAATGAATTAAACAGAAATAAATAAATAATAATGCGCAGAGCTTGTATAATAAGTATCAACATACTTGAAGAGATAAAACAATATCTGCGATCTTTGCATCATTATATTTAGTTATTAAACTGGTTTAACACATTTTGCAAAGGTGTTCCACTAACACTGGCCCCTCAGGTGAGAACTTGTGAATGTTTTTCCTCGCAAATTATGAAGCATTAAATGTTGATCTTACACTAATTGAGAAGTTTGCATTCTAAGCAACCACTAATAAGAGCCTTTTGCTTCCAAAATAATCCCTCCTGAGCCACCATTTAGTAACATTTCTCTGAGTCTTTCATTAACTAAACAAAGGACAGACTCTAGTTTATATGATGCTGATTTATTTCTGAGAACCACTGAGTTTATACGGTGGACTGTATTTGCAGTTGGCTTTAAATGAAAATAAGCCGCATGCATCTCAAAGCCCTTCCCTAAGACTCTGTGGGCTTTTGCCCCTTCAAGGAGCATAGGTCTTTGATAGTGACTACATGTTTGAGACTAGTGTCCCCCTCCCTAACCTTCTAATAAATAGCTTCAAAAGTTTGGGATCCTGATCAGTGCTTTGAGCAAAGGAAGCATTGCAAGAGCATGAGATCAACCCCTGGATTATTCTGCACTAATGCTGAAAAGCAGCCCTCTCCAGCTCTTGGCCCGGGTATAATACCCATTGGTTGCCACAAGGAACACTATTCGGATTAAGTGGTGCCCCTTTCACATAAGCAACAAGTGACAAAGGAGGAGATTGGACAACTAACCTGCTGTTTAGATAAATAAAGGTACTCTATCAGCTATAATAATTGCTAACCCCCTCTCCTCTTGCCCCATTGTCCACTGACAAGTGCTGCTTGGCCTCCTTCTAATTGCTGACAGATTTGATTTTTCAGCGACAGCAGGAGCTCTGTTTGTGGCCTTTACATCCAGTAATTACTCTCTCCCTCTCTGCTCGCCACCACCTATTTTGTCCTCTCCTTTTCCTAAATCCACCTCTTCCTTGGCTGCTTTCTGAAGCTAAGTTTCCCGCTCCCATAGACCCCTTTAATAGTTTCATTCTATATGAACACATTTAGTTACACGAAAAGATGCTTTAAAGAAATTATTTTTGGGTATTATACTACATGAGTAGCATCCTCATCCAGGGCCAAATGCTTAAAAGCAGAAGAGACTCTTACACAGTGTGTATGAACTACATTCACTATTAGAAATAAGGGTGTAAATGAAGGTTTTGTTTTTAGGTTGAATGTCATTTTGGAGTATTTACTCTATGAGTAGGGAAACAGTTTGGCAATCAACACTCACTCAAATCTTTTTCTATGACCAAAACTCTCAGTGCATTAGTTAAAAACTGCACAAATATTTAGTAGATTAAAGAAAACCGAGCGTATATGAAATGGGCGTTAAGGTGGGCTGACAAATGCTGCATTCAAAATATGCCTAAGCAATGTAGCTTCTGCAATGATGATTTAGTTAAGTACTTTCTTGAGATTATTTACATAATTTTTTTACATCCTAGGAAAATATGTACCAATTATAAAAGCGCACATCCTTTCTTCCAAGATGTCTGTGTTGACTATAAACAAAAAAGACCTAGAAAGCAAACTTCCAAAATTGGGCTTTTATTACCAAAACCTATTGAAAGTGTAAAATAAGCTGCAAAAAAGGCCTTAAATTACCACGTTTAACAATTATGAAAAACTCCGATAAAGTTTGAAACTGTGATGTGCCTTTAGCTTTAGCCACAACAACACTTCGTCTGGCAGCAGGAACTGTTTCTTAACAAGTGTTGCCTTTCCTCCTCTCCTCTGGCCTGCAGGCTGCGTGTAACAAGCGCTACTACCCCATGGGAGAGCTAGAGGGCTCACTCCAGAAGTAGCAGAGCCCAGGAGAGCCTCCACAATCGCCCTCACAACATTAAAAAGCTAATTATCCCAAGAACAAAAGTGCACTTTATTTTCACTTAACACAATTAGTCATAAACTGCGTTTCTGAGTTCTAAATCTACACAGCCTCCTATTCTCTACCAATTATTCATAGTTTCATGTTCATATCACATAGAGAGTTTCAAAGCAAACATATTTTCAGTGCTGGTGTCTGTGTTAATCATCCCACCCACACATTTCATGGATTAGTCATTCACATTGCATGAAATAGGAACCGGAGCGCCGCTCTGCCAACTCTATACGTACGTATTATCCAGAATATTTCTATTGGGTAGTTAGTGTGAAAGTGCGAGGAACACACTCTGTATACACACAGAGAGAGAGAGAGAGAATCAATGATTCCTAATCCACTCAACAAGCAGCTAAGATAATTATGCATTTCATAAATGATTAGCAAAATACAGGAATATTTAATCCCTCTTTGCACTGATGTTCTTTAAACAGCTCTTAGGTACAGCAGGGCACATGATGAGCATCAAATTGGCCTTTCTACTGGAAAATAGCATATTCGAGGCAAAAGCCACATTTGAATGTGACTTTTTTTTGCAGACATTAGAATTAGGTTTTTAACATATTCATAATTGAAAATGGGTAACTATTTACAAACAGATGGAAAGGCTTAGACTGCACAGCCTTGTTTTTAGCAGCAATTCAAAATTTAAGGGATTAACTCTCAGGTGTGCCACCACTGCATCCCAGTGGAAACAAAGTGGAATTTTTCATACACTCAATCTGTCAGATGTTCACTGATGAAGACTCCGGTGCTGTTCAGTATGTTGATGAATTATTTTAACAGGCTTGTGTGTTTGTGTGTGTACACAGAGCAGCAGTGACATGAAAGAGTGTCCGTTTCTTAACCGCTACTAATGTGAGTGTGGTTGTGTGAGAGTGACACAACACAGGTCTAGCACACATCAGTTCTTAAAAACTTTAACAAATAAAGAGATCTACTACAACTAGTCATTGTAATATCAAGAAATCACAGTACAGTACCCACTGTGTACATCACAAAAGGTCAGACTGCCAATCAGAGATGTCAGCTCTGCTTAATGTCATCTGAGTAACCTTTTGTGGTTGATATGTCACAAAAAATAGACAATACTTCAGCATTTCTCTGTCGAAGACCTTGACCTTTGTTGTCACATTGACAATGTAAAAACGATTTCCCAGTTATCAGTATGTCATCACCTCACAGAAGTATAACAACTAATATCATTTGAAAAACACTTTTCTAACAGAAAAATGAACTTAGGCTAAAAACAAACATAAAATGGTGGTGAATATGCTAAAGCTGCTAAGATCACGACATCTGGAAGATGCGTTAACTCATGCAAAGACGTAGTGTGTGGAGGCTAGAAAGCGTCCTGGAGAAGAGGAAGAAGAGCAGGGTGGGATGATGAAAGAACATCAGCTTGTCTGACCTGAGTGAGGAACGACTCCGGAGAACAAGAAAGGTTGAGCAGACACTGGTGACTCCAGGTAACACACACTGTTCACTGCTGCCATGATTCTGCTGAAAAAAAGTAAGAGATAAACACAAACAGCCTTTCAAACTCACATTTGGACTAAACTGTTTCCAGCTGTCCACAGTGTGTTTTATACATTTGCTCACAGATCACTGCAGCTATCACCTGACATCCATAGTGTTAACTGTGACAGAACATGTCACCCCAGGTTGTAGATGCTCACACTTTCTTGGCCTTTAGCAAAGTGGATACAAAGGTCATCTATTTGGGCATTTATTACCAGATTGAGATTGAGGGGAGGCCTTATCTTTTCATTCATGACCTTCCTGACATCACAGTGCTAAGGAAACATTTAGGACAATATTAAATTTTTATGCTCACTGTAATTATAAATGCAGACACATCAGTGGAATTGATTATTCGTGTCTCTCATAGTCCTTCAGGTACATATCACTATAGGATGCAGTAGGGTAGGATGAACAGTACAATACAGTAGGATGAACAGAAGATGTTCAGAGGAAATCATTGTCATGGGTTTTATAACACATTTTTGTCATATTTACAGTGATTTCTAGTTGAACAGACTCATTTTGTGCATAATCTTCTTTCATTAGTATTTAAACAACAAATACAATATAGTCACTGTTTTCTGAGCAGTGCATTGACTTTGTTCAGGTGTTCATTTGGTGACCTGTTCGGATGAACTGCTACTGGTGCACATCTTCACTATCTGTGCGTTACCCAACTCTTTAAAATGAATTTATGGTTGATGCACACTTACAGTCCTGTTTGTTTGCTAGTAGGTGCCCTCAAAACGGCCTTTAGCGAAAGCTGAGAATTTCAGTTTGCTCCCAAGATTTCTTTAATGTAATTTAATATTCAACAAATATGTACATATGTTAATACATAACATACTGCATTTGGACTAGCACAGAGCATTTGTCATATCTCTACCACCATCTCCCAAGTATTCATTGTGCAAGTGCAATCAAGTTAAAACAACACATGCACATTTAAAATCTGAATACACAAAATTTGATTCATCATTCCCTTTAAAACCAGCAATGAACATGACTGTCATCCATTGCAAGATCCAGTTCACAAAAAGATACAAGTGTCTAAATATCATCAAAATAACATGGACTCTCCAAATTACTATTTTTAGATACTGTTTTTTGCTCCTTTGGTAAATATATATTTCATCCTTCATGCACATATATAAATACAATTGTCATTAATTTTGTGACCAACTTTCAGCTTCAGGAATACTTAAAATGTTATCATATGTATGCACAGGTCTGACTTTGCCACAGTGGATTTTGTTAAATCTTTACATGCATGTAGAAAGAAAATGTTAATGTAATACTTAATATAGGCAAATTGCTAAAAAACTATGCAGACTGAGTAGCTGAGTGGGCTGTTTATCCTTGTAGAAACTGGTAATAAGCTGATTCCATTCTGCTCCTAGCACCAAAGACTGGTAAATGTAATGATGCATCCTACTCATTTTTTCTGTAGGGCTAAGGAAACACTACTTTGTATTTGTGTGTATTTTGTTGTGCAGCCCCTCCAAATGCAATATTTGTTTTATATTTAATGTCTCACTGCTTGTATAGTTAAGATCTATGCAGTATAAACATACTGTGTGCACTACTGGCTATGGAAATGCTGGAACACCACACATTCCACTTTCTTAAAAAATTATCATCTATAGAGATTCATTTAGAGCATGTTTTACATTCATTACTTTAAATTACTTTAAATCAAGCCAGTGTAAAATGCATTTGCATTTTTATTTTGACTATGGAAAATTCTGTCTTCGGCAGCAGGATTTTACAAAAAAGTAATCCCTACGTTACATTTTCAATAGTTAAAACAGCAGTGACATGGATTGGAAATAAGCAACACACTTTCTTTAACGTCTTTCTTTGTGAAATTTTCGACATCCACACAAGCCAAGTGAGCACAACATAATGCATGCACCATGTGCTACAAAACCACCAATGTCTTTGGGACATTTGCAAACCCGCTACACGGATTACACAAAGACACAAGGAGTTTGAAATGGCCTAACCTCTGTTCTGCCGTTCCCAATTCATTCAGAGCTGACAGTTTTCTTTTCTCTGCAAACATGCGCTTGTCATTAGCATGCCTCTGAACTTTGCCTTACAATGTCTCTTCTGAACAGTTCTGATGAATTATTTCATCCTGTACGGTGCTGACTGCAGGGCATACACATACGGGTGCTTCCTCTGGCCTGGGTAGAGTCTTTTCATACTAATGCAGGATGGACACCTGTTCGCCTGCCCTGCTAAACATGACCTCAATGCGTGCTGCTGACATTGAACTGTGCATGTAAGAATGCAGTAAATTAGAGACCTACAGGGACACAGTAAGGTTTCTATCTATCTATCCTGTTCCTATCCTGATGGAGTCTGGTTAGGGACCTTTGTTGTATATTATGCCCCCTCTCTCTCTGGGTGTTTCCTGTCTGCCTCTCTACTGTCAAGCTGTCCAATGAAGGCTAAAATGCCCAAAAATAATCTTTAAAATTTAAGATTAAAAGTTTAATTATTGCCTAAAAAACAGCAAAACAGTGATTTAACAGTGTTAAACTTTTTACTCTCTTACTATTCTTAACAGACTTAATCAAATACTGTGGGTCAAGATTGTGGGTTCAACATACATGTATGAGAAAGCAGTTTTGGCAGATACTACCTGAAGTACAAAATAGAAAACAATAGAAAAGTATCTAATTTCCACCACTTAACCAGATTTGGAGTGTGGTGACAGCATGCTAAGGAAGCCCCGACATCCTTTGTTCTAACCAAATACTTTTTCTCTACTGTAGGTCCCAAGGTGCTTTAATGGAAAATGGGATTTGAAATCCCTCCAGCATGTTCTGAGACTGCTGCAGGTCTCCTCCCTGTTGGACATGCCTGGGATATAAACACAGGGAGGTGTTCAGGAGGCATCAAGACATACATGTCCAGTCAACCTTGATTCAGGTCCTAGTCAGGGCTCCTTCAGCCTGTTCAGCTTACACATCCTCTGAAACCAAGCTCAACTGAGCAGACTGTGTCTGTGACTACAAGCTTTCAGTGTTTGTGGTCATTGTCGTGTGGGAAAACAAATCTTCACTCAACTCTGTTGTCTGGCAGACTATATCAGGTTTTCTTCCACGATTTTTTCATTTTACCTAATACCTCCACTGTTGCTGAGAAGCACCCTCACAATTTGATGATTTGATCACCATGCTTCACGGTGGGGATGATGTGTTTGTGGTGATGTGTAGTTTTTGTTGACTGCCAAATATAGCATCTAGTCTGATGGCCAAAAAGTTCAATTTTGGTCTCATCTTACCATTGTACTTTATTCCAATTGCCTTCAGAGTCTCCCATATGCCTTTTGACAAACTTTGAGATTTAATATGAGCTTAATATGATATTTTTTCTCTATACTTCAGCAAAGCTGTATTTGGTGAAGAACTTGTGCAACAGTTGCACACAGTCTCTCCCATCTCAGCTGAAGAAACTTGTAAATCCTTCAGAAGAGCCACAGGCGTCGGCATTGCCACCTTCACGAGTGACATCTTAAAAAACATGCTGCCTGCACCAGTAATGATTTAAGTGAGTTACTTTAAAGCTGGTGAATACTTATGCAAGCAAACTGTAACTTGTAACCATGCAACCTGACAGAGTTTGAGCAGTGTCAGTGTCCAGAAATTACAATGTCCAGATATGCAAAGCTGACTGAGGCCTATCCGTACAGACTTACTGCTGGAACTACTCCTGCTGTAAAGGTGCATCTCCTAAATACTGACTTGAAGTGGATGAACACTTAAGATGAAAACTTCCAAGGGGCCTAAATACTTTTTGAAGGCACTGCTGTAGAGCTACACCTACAACATATCTCTAATAAAATCACAAACAAAAGCTGGGACAAGGTATAGGTTTTGCAGAACCCTATGGCTGCTACCAATGAAACAGCATAAACACATATTGCTGTATGCTCAAAGAAGCTGGGCTTCCACAAACACATCCAGATATCCATAAGTCCTGTTCTGTAAAAAAAAAGGAATTTTCCACGTTTGACATAGTTGCACAATTAAATGAGGTGAAAAAAGGAAGAGGGCACCTTGTACAGAGCTGTCCACATAACATGATTGGAAGAATTTTGTCCAACAAATACTTACCTGTGCTTACTGTATAGTTGGATTCATTTTTTAAAAGTCCTGTTTGTTTTTTGGAGATGTGATGAGAAATTCACCAAACAGTAGACGGTTTAGATTTACCTATTGCATCTTCAGGTGTTTCTTCTCTTCATTTGACTTTGGTTTGAAAGAAATGAGTCAGTAAACGACAAACACGTGTAAATCTCATTGACTGGCGAGTTGTGGATGTTGTAGTTTTACTGGTGTTGGTTTCACCTGCTCTTCTTGAGGTTATGAGGTAGAAATCACAGCCTTTAGGGAGTCATCAGGTTGACATGTTGCCCCAGCCTAGCAGCCCTTTTTAGCTCTGCTCGTCACGCTGCCGTCGCACATCTGCACCTATATATCAAACCTGTGCACAAAAACATTCCTGAGAGCAAAGCAGGGGTGATTTGTGTGCCTTTCCCCTTTTTTTATTAAAATTCATCTGTGATCTAACTGTTCACTCGACTAAAAGCTATACCTTTTAAATCAGTCATGTGTCCAGAATGCAGACCTGAACCACAATGAAAGCAACACTGACATCACAACTGTTTCTCCTCTCCTCACCGTGCCTCATGCCTCTTTCATATATTTTCTCTTGTCCTCAACAGATGGGCAATCTTACAGCCAGAGGCTTTTTTTTAAAGTGTTTAATAAATGTAATACAACCTATATAGTGTTGAAGAAAGGGGCCTAAACCAGAAACATGTGCACAGAGTAGATAGAGGCTGTTAGGGGCCACAGCTAATATGGTTCAACATGTGGACACGGCCATGCAGGCAGGTTACATGTTGGACAGTTTATGACCTTCAGTGCTGTTCCCTCAGAAAGTAGACTGGGTCCTTACGTTGCCACGTTCTAATTTATAGCACTATGTTTTGTTTTTAAATGGACCAAAGTATTCTCCACTACAGAAGAGTAGTAAAAGGATACAGGCGATGTTGGAATGCAGTGTCTTTCATGTTTTATCTCACATAAGAGCAGTACAGTGGTATTATGTTGCTACAGAGGATAATATATGTATATATATATATTTGACTTATTGTCAAATTAAGGAAGAGTGTCACGACCCTAGTAGTGTATATGCATGCCTCTGGTCATTATTTCATTCATCACAACCTGACACAGTTAATATTCCTGAAAAGGAATGCAAGCAGTGGTAGGACAGGATAAGTCTCAGACACTTGGAAGTCAACCAGGAGCTGTGTGGTGTGAATACTTATACAAGCTTATCAGATCTCGCTTTCATCTGTAAACAAAGTTAATGGCTTTATTACAATTTAGTGGTTTTGAATGTCTCCAGAAATATTGTCCCTACTGGCTGCCATGTACGCAACAGCAAGAGCCAAGGGGGGGTTTTGTAATTTTATCGGTCAGATATTATGAACTCAAGTTGTGCAGCACATTTTCTTACATTACATAAAATTATGTGTACTTTTCTTCCAGTAAGTTATAGTAAATATTTGAAAAACTGTCTTCAGGTAGTTCATCACACTGATGCAAATCTCACACATAAACACACACACATACACACACACACATTAAGATTTAAAACATGCTATATGTATAAGTGTAAATGTGAATTCATGTTAAAATGTAAAAGTAAAGGTTTTAATTTTACAGATCCAAAAAGCTAACTGATACATTGGCTATATCTTGCCACATCTACTTACTTTATATAGTTACAAAGTGACACTGTAATATCCACCTAATGTTTATATATAACAGTTAACTTAAAACATGAAGGCGTGACACACAAATGCCTAAAATGTATCTGACTCGCGTTTTGTGCAGCCTAATATTTCACTAAGCCTTAGCATTTCATTTAGAGATGTACTCTAGATAAGTGCAATAATCTCAGTTTGATGGATGGCCAAGCTGCAGCCTCAGGCCAGTGGTGTGTACATACAGCAGTGGTTGGGGCATAACGATAAAGCCCACACGGGCAGGTGTGTTTGGTTAAGATGCACTTGTCAAGTGGGGTGACAAGCATGTCTGTGTTCATTGAGGCGAGCCCCTTATCTGCACCTCCATGTCCCACTCATGAGACAAAAGCACTTCCCATGTTTGTATGATTTACCTCTCAAGTAAAGTGCACCCCCGAGCACCCTCACACACGTGGACAAACGCAACCATACATTCAGTGAGGACACTGTGTAAGCTAAAATTATTTATATTTACTCTATTTGCGACTTACCTGTACAGTGAACTGTAGACAGTACCGACCGTGGACGTCATCATTTTGTCTTCTTTATTCACGCTGCTCATTTTAATTCTTTTGCCTTTTATGCTTTTTTTACTGGGGGTGTTTATTTTTTTCTTATTTTATTATAATACTCACGCAGAGCGCGACCACGTAAGCGTGAACGCGTTTGACCGCGTGAACTTTCCCCGGGTGTGAGGTGGAAGTGACGTCAGAGTAGGAAGTAACGCTCGTCGTTGTCCGACAGCGGTGGATAGCAACAGTAAAAACTAACAACTAACACTGCCTGGCATTTGTGTAAGAAGGCAGCGCATGAATGTCTTTGTGAAACCGTCTCTGATGAGCTGAAATGCCGAATATTCTTCTAGTGTTGTTGAAAATGACTTCGAGGTAAGTGGCCGTGTGATGCTCTGTTTTTGCTAGCTCAGTCGCTAGCACCATGTAGCTTACATTAACCTGTAGTCTAACAGAATGTAACAAACAACAATAACACAGCTTCATGCAAAACGTTTAGCGTAATATTGCCTGGGCATGTTTAAAGTCATTTTAATGCATGACTAGACTTTAGTAGTCAGTTGAATGAGTTCATAGTTCGCCACGATAAACCTGTGGAAAGATGTACATATATAGAGAAATTACACTAGTAGAATTTGTGTAGTCTTAAAAAGCAGACCTTAAGAATTTGCCATTTAGAGATAGAACCTAGACAATGTGACAGCACCCATCTTCATTTTAGTTCTGTATGTTTGTATATTCTTGTTCTCTGTCAGAAGCTCATACTCCGATAATATTATTTGGATGTAATATGAAACAATTGCGCTACCATCCCACTGAGTCAGTCACTAATTTGCTGACAATGGCATGCATCACAGGATG
>JAUBNQ010000007.1:4830783-4850689 GCA_032353495.1 Ctenopoma kingsleyae | reverse complement strand
TGTAATATGAAACAATTGCGCTACCATCCCACTGAGTCAGTCACTAATTTGCTGACAATGGCATGCATCACAGGATGAAATCATCAGTGTCTGTCTTGATGCTGCAGCTTAGGAAGACCTTCATGCTGACAATGTACACATTTGTGTTTTTGCTTTTCCTCTACTTGATTTAAAATTACATGTCAATGCTCCCCAAATATAAATACCGATATGAGTCATGTTATAGTTCTGAGAAAGATGCTGATGCTGTTCTGTTTCTTTCTATGATTTCTTTTTCAGATGACTCACCAGTGGCTTGGACATCTGTAATCTGACAGAAGATGAGACTTGCTCAGTTTGTCAGACTTGTTATGGTTTGTAATGAATGCTACTGTAGACACAAGAACTACACTAACAAGGACCAGCAACTACAGTGAATCATGGTTGTTGCTTTTTGTGCATCAAAATCATTAGAAACACTAACTACTTAATTTACTACTTAGTTTATTTTGAATGGCTTTTAATAACTAGTCCTGAAAATGTCACTCGGTGAGCAGTCTCAAAAGTGGTTTCCAACCCATGTCCAAGCCACTGTACTTCAAGCAACTGGTTTACAGCCCAAGGGCAAAAATGGCACCAATGATGCCTACACTATCATCCAGCTGGGCAAGGAAAAGTACTCAACATCTGTGGCAGAGAAGACACTTAACCCTGTCTGGAGAGAAGAAGCTTCCTTTGAATTACCAGGTCTACTATTAGAGGGAAACCCTGAAGTATATGAACTCTGCCTTATAGTGATGCATCGGTCCTTGGTTGGGATGGACAAGTTCCTGGGTCAGAGGTCCATCAACCTCAATCAAATCTTTGATAACAAGGAGAGAAAGAAAACGGAGTAAGTGTCATTTAATGTAGCAGGAAAGTTTTAGATCGCACCACAGTTCACATAATTTCACAACAAGCCATACATCTACATTTGTAATAGGCCTACATTGTTTTTACCTGCCAGGGATAATCATTTATTACTGTTTTATTCTGATGGAGTAGGTTTCATGCAGTTCATGTTTGTACGTTCATTAAAATGTGCAAACCAACAATTTGAATTGGAGGATAAATTAATATCTGTTAACAAATAAAATGCAATACTTGTTTGCTCTTAACAAATAAAAAAAATATTTTAGATTATAAGAGCAACTTAACTCGATTAGTGGAAATGGAGAATAAAATTTAAGGTGACAAGCGTCCTACCATTATTCATGTCATTGCAAGTGTACAGTATTATGGCAGTACTACATGGAGCTACAGTGAGGTCTTTACAAGCAAATACAGTTTCCAGATAATATACAGATAACAAAACAGTGCAGAAAAAACTCAAATATCAAGCTAATTTTGAGATTGAACAGTTTATATTGAGTCTTCTGCTTCTAATGTACAGAATCTGAGCTCTTTTGCATGTGACACTTATAAAATTAATTTATTGCATGACTGTAGCTCACAGTCATGCGACAATGCACTGCTGTTAGGGGAACAGACTTTTGAGAGGAAGTGGAAAATATTGGCATAACTATTCCAGTCATAAGTGGATTACAGCATGTGCTATGTTAGTTATTTGTCACATTTGCCACGTGTTATTTCCATATTAGGCTACATATCTGGGCCTCATGTCAGTGTTGTATTGTGTTGCACATGTTATATTCTGCATTCTGTACTCAATTAACTTCATGACCTTAGTCTTTTACGCCACATTATTTAAATGCCATTGTATTGTCTTATGTATTTGCTTTAGAAAAAACATTTTATTAGATAGATCTGTTTTAATTTAAATATCTGAAGAGGATTTGTTTTTAGCCCAGTAGGTAAACTGGTCTAATAGAAACACCAGATTGTTTCTTTTTCAGCTATAATCTCAATAACAATGAGGTAGTGCATTCTTCCTCACTTAGTGACCACAAATGGGCTTGTATTTTTCCATTATGTTGACCCTCTATTGTTTGATGCTTTGCATGAATTGGCTTTCAGTCTTGACAGATTATTTTTAGCTTAATCACTGACTTGGTGAGTACCAGTAGGCCTAATTGAAACTAGTGGAGCTGGCCAAACATGTCTTGTTAGTCACTCCTAAGGATACAGTTGTTTTCAAAGGTGTGAATGGAGTACAGTCTGTTCTTTACCGCCCAGTGAACCTTTGTTTGAATCTAGGTCTATTCTGTTTATGTGTTCTCATGTTGACCTCATGCTTTGATTTTATCTGCTCTGGGTGCCTTCTGCCTTTCTCAGCTTAAAATAAATGCAAGTCAAGTAAATGTGTCTTACAGGTGTGATACTAGTCACTGGTTGTGGATGTGTCTAACAGAGTAAACCCTTTCATGAACAGGTTACTTGTCTAGGTTGTTTATCTGTCTTATGCTCAGCGCTTGCTGGAATAAGATTTGTCCACTTGTGAATTAATGTATATAATGTCTCAGCAGATTGAGTAAATTAATTCATCTAGAACAAACTAAAGAAACACACTGTGCATCATAGCTTGTAAAGGCAGTATTCTATCTGGCCATACTTTGGGTTTTTGACCCTCACAAGTGAGGCACACATATGTTTCTCAACCCTGCATTAAGCAAACTGAACAACCAAAATGAATCTGGTGCTGATTAGCTCACTGAATATTTCAGCGTGGAGAGACATTAACACACTTCCCCCTTGCCCATCAGTTGGAGAATCACAATATGTTCTAATCAGCGTGTATGAGTTTTATTTGTTTTAGGTGCCTGAGCTGATGCACCTCGAGGCTGTGCGTTTTTTCAACAGAGGTACTGTAATGGATATGCCCATAATGCTTGTTGGCCTAATCCCACACTGCAGGCATACTTGACAATGACGCAGGCACCCTTGATACTATATCCACACTCCACAGTGGGTCTGTCCATCCGCAGTGTTTTTGAACTGACATATTGGGAAGGAAAGCCCGTCTTGATATCTGAGTAGGCAGCCCATAATTATCACACACCTGTGTTTGTTGATTGTGAGGAGTTTCCCAGCAGCCCAGGCCCAAGTGGGAGGATTGTGGTTCCAAACACAGAAAGGTTTATCTTGGCCTTGAGACACACGTGAGGTGCAGCCTCGGCCCCATGGCAGCGGCGTGCTGTGGCTGCTGATCACACCGAGCGTGGCGCGCAGCCTGGGAATAGAACCCAGCAAGGCCTTTCATGGCTGGGCTCCTGGGCCACAAGCTAGATGGTTTCAAACAGCTGTGGTTTTTAAAGAACAAATACCATCACCTTTTTTTGGTCTGGACTGATAACTGATATTTCAGACTGAAATTCAAGAGACACTACAAATGTCAACTTAAATCCAGAAAGAAATATCAGTAATTGTATATATATAATAGTTTAAATATGTTTTCAGTTCCAGGGTTCATGAGAAAATTTGATTATGTTGATTAAACTGCAGCACAATGGAGGTGAATGAGTTGGCAGGCCAATATTAAGAACACACCCATAACATTTGTTAGATTTACACAAATTACTGGTTATTTCTTCCTTGTGTTGGTTTCTTGAAGGACATTGTCACAAGGTCTATAACACAGAGGATATGTCTCATTGGCATGTATGAACTGTTGGGTTGCCCTGCAACGTTTCTATGCAATTTCCCAATTGCTTGTCGTTGCATTTCTGAACAAAGGCCAGATTTGTGCAAATGCCACTTTATTTTGCTCAGAGTGAAAGCATAAATCCCATTACTTCTAGTTGAAAAAGCAGAGGGGTTAAACAAATAGAAGCCCAAAAGCCGCCTGAAATGTTCTATATTATTCAGCACCAAGCTATTTTTTACATTCAGTCTGCAAAGAATGTTTATCCTCTGAATGATAAATTGCATTCTCACTTTTGTCAAAAAACGTTTTAAGTCCCTGCATTTGTACGTAGCTCTTGGATTAGTCTGTTCAAATTAGCCTTTTCACTGGTGTCCACAAAGAAGTAGGTAGAGCACATTAGAAAGAATGTTCACTATTTTTTCCATTTCTCATGTTGTTTGATAGTGTAAGGACAATATTCTGGCTTTGTATACCTATCTTTCTGAATAATGTTGAATTACTTGTAGTCAACTCAGATGATTTTCGTAAATCCTGCTCTTTTAGTATAAATGACTAATTGACTTTGCTCAGCCGAAGCTTCTTCTACTCTTGTCGTTTTAGCTGGTATTCCTTGGAGTCCAAGTCGGGGAAGAAGAGGAAAGAACGAGGCCGCATCCAAGTCAGCATCCAGTTCATGAGGAATAACATGACAGCTAGCATGTTTGACCTCTCCATGAAGGAAAAGCCCCGCTCACCTTTTTCCAAACTAAAGGACAAGATGAAGGGTCGCAAACATGACAGTGGCTTTGGTGATGCATCTTCAGCCATCCTTCCTCGCTCTGCCATCTGTGACTCGGAGCCCACTCGTCAGTCCTTCGCCCCAGAACCACAACCACAGCCCGAAGCAAAAGCCAAGAGACCACTACTCGCTGGGGCCCATAAACTCTCTGCAGCCCATTCCATGTCAGACCTCATTGGGACCCACTTTCGACCCAAGCTGGACTCCATGAACTCTATAGAAGAGAGTGGTGAGAACCAAAGCTTTTATATTTCTGATTTGTTAGAGCAGTTTCAGGATTTTAAATGAGTTAACGTTTTATTGCTGCTTGGCAAGTGTCTGAGGGCTGTTATAAAATAACACAAATTCTGTTTCTTTACCTTTAAGTGAAGTCATTGGTGGTAAGTGAGTCATTGCTTCCGTTTTATATTTTAATTTCAAAGCTGCAGAACAGTGGTACAAGAAAGAGACTGGTACCTATAGAATGTAAGCTAGATTGGTGATACTTTTTTGTAATGTGGTCTCTTAAGACAATGTTTCTGGTCTAAATTAGTTATCTTATCCTTCTTGGTACATGACAGAAATGTCTTTAAGAGTCCCTATAGTCTATAGTCCTATAGATATTGATTAGCAATTGTGTTAGACACTTAAGATAGAATATGGTTATTCTGTTAATTATATGATAATCCTCACTGACTGTTCTGTTGGTTTCTAAATGTACAAATAATCTCAATGTGCATATGAGGAAGCACTGCTCAACTCCCTGGTCGTTCCATTTCGATTGCCTGATCGCCACGGCACAGTTATTAGGGTTAGTTACAGCATGATAATTTTGACTTTATCTTGCGAGCTGTTTTGTGATCATTGAAATTTGCAGGCAGGGGACGGGCCTACATGGAGATCTGAATGTAGGTGTTTCACAATAGAGCTGTCCTAAATCACTGCTCATAATTAAATGTTTTGTGGGGTACAATTAGTCGGAAAAGTCACAGGGCCACCTTCCAAAATAACCAATCAGCACAGATTTTAGATCTTTGCATGCTCTTTTATCTCGGTAAGACTGTAAATGTTTATGAAAAGAAAATAGCTATTGATCAGTTTGTTATCAAATGTACCTGCTGTAATCACATCAAATCAGTGAGTATTGGCCATTGAAAAGCGTCAGTAGATGATCCCAAGCTCTGTCACACATAATCATACAAATTCAAACAATGACAATCGACTCTGTGTTTGTTGAGTTGCGTGGCTTTTTTTTAATATCACAACTCCATAATGTTTTTGGTTTCTCTGCCCCGGAGTACAGGTGGACCTCACAGGCGTTCCCAGAGCGAAGTGCCAGGCTTCCAGGATAGTGAGGCACACAGTGACCCTTTCACTGATATCAGTGACACCCTGCCACAGAAGTATGCCACGCTCCCACGCAATCGCAACCCATTTGAGGGGGAGCACGGGCAGCTGTGGGACCGGGCAGAACGGAAGGAGAAAAAGGAGAAGGTCAGCCTGCTGGAACGTGTGACGGGAAAGAAGGAAGGCCGCAAGACCAGTAAAGAAAGGCTTTCGGGCAGCTCTGGAGACCTGCGGTCCCCCAACCCCTTTAGTGGAGACTCTCAAGCAGACACTAACCCGTTCAGCTCCAACTACAAAACCAGGTGGTTCCCTTTTTTGTTTGCTCTTTGTTATTCATCAAAATCAAAACACAGCGCAGCTTTATTCCAGTACACCTCACAAAATGTTTATAATCGTCTTTTGTTCATTAAGGTGTTGCCTGAGTTTGAGGTTTTCTTATAGACAGTCCATGACCTAAAAACCACTATAGATATCAAATATATAAAAAAAAAAGATGACAAAATAGTTATATACAATTATAGAATTATACTGAAGATATATAAATGAACAATAATACAATAATAATTTATAAAAAAAGTAGCATATCCATTTTCAGGATTAAGTAACAAATTCTGTACTCTTTAAGTCTAATTTTTCAGGAAGATTCCTGGTTTAGAAATCCAGACTTCCTTCAAAGGAGCAGCTTCTGTAAACAAAAAAGTAAAATAAAGGGTTCATGTATATTTTAAGTGGCATTTCCTTTGACTATAGTACAACTCACATCACCCACATTTATGAAACAAACTTCTCCGAGGATTTTGTTTGATGGTGTATTTTACGAAGTAATTTCAGTGTGTGTGTTCCTGTGTTTATCTAAGAGATGGAACTAACTTCCTAATATGTTCCACTGATACTGTTATGTCACTTCTTCCATTTGGATTCTATTAATGCTATGTTTTGTACCCTTTTTTTGTTGTGGTCTTGCTTTCCCAAGGGACAACTGCTGTGCTACAGGATATTAGTTACAGCATTCCCATAAAGTTTGAAATGCTTTGTTGATCGATATCTACCAGCTATTGTTGTTCAGACATTTTCACATAGTCAGTTACATCTATTTCCTATGTTACGTAAAGAGTTGGTGAGCACTGTGGATAGGTTCTGGTTTATCAGAGAGGAAGGTGTCATTAGTGGCTCTTTAGAGAGCCTGGGCTTGATAACAGAGCCCTCTGAGCCACAGTAATGAGATCTTCTGCAGAGATAGACCACCCAATTAACCACTTATCTCTGTAGGCACTAGTTCATCATCTTTACTGCTGCCTTTGTCATGCAGTAGCTCTGTGGTCATTTATAATGTGGTACACGAACATAAAAACTTGGTTTAAAGTACAATATTTATGGATGAAGTTAATGAGAACTGCAGCAAAAACATTATACATGCAATGTATATATTATATCAGTCAACTTACCTTGAATATATAGTACAAATTTACTTTCTTTAGCACAAGGGGTATATGTGTCAGAGCGTCTGTATTAGTAGAATAGAATTGTAATAATACCTAACATATACACTGCAAGACCTTCATATGAATACTGACTTTCTTTTTGGTTGTTTTGCAGTGATACAAAGTCTACGGGAAATGAAGTCGGCTTTGGCAACAAGAAGAAGGATTTTTATGGCAAGAAAAATGTAAGGTGACACAACTCTTCTTATAAAAGCAAATGATTTGTTAGGTGGTGGTGTTCCACATTGTCAGTTTTACCTGACAGAAGTGATCCCAACAGTTGCAACTGTGTTTTTACTTCCCATGTAGTGTCTTGCAAATTTTTTTAAATGTGAACTCTAAGTTTCATTTGACATAGCAGCTGGTGACACTGATCTCAGAGGCCTCTGAAAATTCAGATGTGCCACTCAACTAATTAGCAGCTGCACACATCGGTCATCCTGTCTGAACCAATCATAATTTGAAGCAGTGTGAAATTTGGGTCTGTAAGGTCAGTTATAGTGGTGTGTTGCAATGATTCTGTAATTGGAGATTTTTTTGGTTGAGATAAGGCATGAAAATGTCACTTGTTTTTCTTTTTAATGATTATTACATTATTTGTACATGGCATATGTGTTTAGTTTAAATTCTTTTTTCCAGTTTGATAAAACCTAAAATGTACCACTATTACACAGCGAAAGTGGTATTTACCAGGGAGCATTGGGAGCGGTGGCTAAAGTGATGCCTAAATGAGAACGAGAATGCTGATAATGGCTTTCCTCACCTTTCTTTGTGGGTGTTGAGGGCTGTCAGTATCCACACATGTGCCCCTGTGCATGCCGCAGTGCCTCGCAGAATTGGCAGCTCCCATTTCCTCCGCTTCAAGGCCCTAATTAACCACACACAGGGGGGAGGGAGGGCAGTGCGAGATTTCAAAGGACTGAGCTTTTAGATTCTCAAAGCTGAGCTCATTAGAAACTGTAATGACACAACTGGAGAATGCCAAGTGTGTGCCTTATCTTCTCCTCACTACTGATCGCAGAAAAATGGTCATCATTACTTTGCCAGTTCATGGTCATTTCCAGGCCTTTGTCACCAGCCACTAAAGCTCCTCATCACTATGCTGTGTGTGTATTTATGAGAGAGACAGTTTGTGCACGTACACATGCTTGCATGTGAAGCCAACACGCACTTCCATATGGCTGTCTTATTCCCTGTCAGATGGCTTAAGTGCAGCATCTTTCTTTTGAGATGCCCTTTTTGTGTTCTGTCTGAGGAATAGGTTACTGAGCTGTGTTCTCGAAACCCTGCTTACATTGGACATTTAATCTTAGTGGCAAATATTTCATTTAGGTTCGTGTCGCCTCACAGTAGCCTCTATGCTGTTCGAAGAGATAAGATACCTGGTAAGCAGTCAAGCTTCAGGTCTTTCTGCATTGTCTTTAGCCAGCAGTAAAGGCTTGGATGGTGCATGGGAGTGGAAGCTGATAAGTGTGGTATTTTAAACAAGGTGAAGGCTTTGCTGCTCTGTTCGTTCGGGGGAGGATGCACAGCACTGAAGCGATAAAGTGGTCCCTCATTAAAAACGATTACAGCTCCTCTCGTACCCGCACAATATGATCTGCACGTACCGTACCACACTGCTCCCTCCAAATACTGTAGATTGTCCTCAAAGAGCAAAGCTGGGCATTAGATGCATTCTGATTTTGGCATTTATTACACTGACCTTTAATTGCAGAAATATGCAGGCAGGTATTTCCCCCTCAAAACAAAGATAGTAATTCATTTTTGTAAAGTCCTGGCTGGCTTGTAAGAGTTTTTGCCTATATTCTCTAGTTAGAAAGCTCATGCTTTTAGATACTTGAAATTGGAGAAAAATGAGGACAACTTTCTCAAGCTGTTTTCAGTAGTGTCAAAGTTAAGTCATTAGAGGAGTTAAACTGCCCTTGATTCATTATAAACACTGTTAGACAGTATTAAATCGCAACATCTGCCGTAGACTTCATTGTCAGTGCTAAATCCCTGGAGAACAGTCTCATCTTAACAACTCTCAATTAGCCTTTATTAGCAACAGAGAACAAGAGATACATGATGTAAACACATCGTGACTTAAACACAACTTGTGCCAACACGTCTAATTAGTCTATTTTCTCTGTCGCATTGTGAGCAAACTTAACGGATGTCTTTACTCTTACCTCTGTTATCAGATTCTGACATTTTATAGGAGACAATAGAACTTTTACATAACACATCTATAAACAATGGTGATTAGAGGGCATGTGACCTCAAAATCTGCTGTGGTTAAATTGAGCATTTACTTGTTTTTCATTTTCAGGAGGTGACACAAGAAAGCGTCGCCGCCTATAGCAACTTATCCTTTGAGGAAGTTGTGCAGGAACTCATCAAGCAGAAAGAGGTGGTGAAAAAGAAGGACGCCCACATCAGGGAGCTGGAAGACTACATCGATAATCTTCTTGTGCGTGTCATGGAGGAGACGCCAAGCATTCTGCGGACCCCCTATGAGCCAAAAAAGAAGGCGGGTAAACTTAATAAAAAGTAGGAAGAAGCAAAGAAACACAGGATCAAAAGCCACTAATAAAGGTTCAGTATCAGTATCATGGTAAAATAAGTGGGAACAAATAGGATTGATCAAAGCCAAACTTATGATTGAGTTATGTCTTCATTTTAGAACATTTTTATTCAATATATGTAGTTTTTTTATAGACTTTTTCAGTGTTTTGGTTATTTTAGTTTATGCAGATTTTCTGCCCTCTTTGGTATGGTATTCATGTGTTTCAATTTTAAAATGACTTTTGAATACTTGGTGGTACATATTAGGTACTTAAACACAATACAAGAAATTCATCAATTGATTCAAATCAAATCCATATTTTTTAAGAAAGATTAGCATTTACTATATTGTATGCACTGTTGTATGAACCTGCACATACAACTAACATCATACAATATTCCCAGAAGCTCTTACGGTATAAATGCAGTCAAGTTCATGTTGACTAGATGCTGTAGTTGTGTGCTGAAAGATGGTAGGTCCAGTGGTTGATTAGATGAAACTAGTCATTTGTTTACACCGAAGCAAAACTTTTAAACTTGCCATTTAAACTACCATGCACATGTCACAGAGGTGGTATCAGCTTTGTTCCTATCCATTTCTCTGCTGCAGATGTGACTGAACTCTGCTCTAAAAGCGTGTTCTTAGAAAGACTGGAACACTTACAGTAAGAAGTAGCTGGATGCTGGATGTTTTTTTAAAATAAAAAAAACAGACCTTACTTTTAATCACTTACTGACTTTTCATTCTTTATTTTATTAGTGATGATTATCCTTTAATTTCTTTTTTCATAGTCTTATAGTTTTTCTGACACTCACTCTAACTTTAAGTGCAATAATCATAACTTCAGCATCTCACTTTAAAATCTGCTGGTTATTATCGTGTTTACATTCCGAGTTAAACTCATCTCTTAATATATCTTTTAATATTGTTGAAGCCTAATCAGTTCGACCAGCCTTCATCTCCACCTTCATCTCTTGTATGCATGGTACCTAGAGTAGCTGCACATGTGGACATATGCTGAACAATCATTTTCATTTTATTATAAAAGTATCATAGCTCACTTACATATGAATGTTATTTTAATGTGTTTATAAGGTCCTTTATGGTAAAATGCTACTGTATCCAGCATCCCCTCCCACCACCTGTTCTATTGTATTAATACTATACTAGTACAAATTTAAAAAAATTGCGCATTTAATTAAGTATTTATGTATTAAGGATTTACTGACACAGTTTTGAATGCAATTCATTAATATCTGTATTAATATCTGTTTACTTTTAGTGCTATTCTTGTCACAGTTTCATTATGTGCTCTGCCTCAGTATGTTGCAGCTAAACATACTTTGTTTCAACATTCCTATAAGTGTGTCTTATAGTTCACTGAGTGCTAATGAAAGTAACTGTTTGAGGTAAACAACTAATGGTTGTCATTCGAGACACATATACTGTACAACCCAGTTTCCAAAAGGTTGGGACACTGTGTAAAATGTAAATTAAAACAGAATGCAGTGATTTGCAAATCACTTCAAATCTAATATTGCAAAGAAAACATAAGAAACTGAGAACATTTATTGTTTTTTGAAGAACATATGCTGCAGTTTTTTTCATTCTTGCATGATATAAGTGTTCAGTCCCTCAACAATTCAGGGCCTTCTTTGTTGTATTTTTCACTTCATAATGTGCCAAATGTTTTCAGTGGGTTACAGGTCTGGACTGCAGGCAGGCCAGTTTAGCAGCCACGCTCTTTTACAGAGCCATGCTGTTGTAAAATGTGCAGAATGTGGTTTGGCATTAACTTGTTGAAATAAGTAAGACCTTCTCTGAATAAGTCTGGCTGGCAGTGAGCACTAATCCAAAAAATCTATACATTGTTCAGCATTATTGGTGCCTACACAGATTTGCAAGTTACCTTTGCATTAGTAGACTGCCATTCTATCACCAAAGCTGAAAACAGGCCTCTGTAGCCCAGAGAAAACGCCATCCATTGTTCACAAAACACTTTTTTGAATTGTCACACCACAGAAAAAAAACGAGCTTGGGCCCAGAGTAGGTTTTGTTGTTTCTGGATCTTGTGTATGTATGTTTTGGTGGAATGGTAACATTTTTACTTAATAGCTAAAATATAGTTTTTAGATGATTTGCTAATTATTGCATCTTGTTGTTTTGTACATTTTATACAGTGTCAACCGTCAGGGCTGTAACTGTTCGACACCCTTTATGAGATGCTAGCTGTTCTCATTTCACATGTTTATATCATGACATATCACCTCAGTCTGTGATGCTAATGTCATAACCCATAGTGTTCTTACCACACTAAACTGTGCACCTTGACTCTGTTAATTTAGCTTAGCTTAGTTTCTATCGAACAAATGCTAAGTGTGCTAAGGGGCAGCTTTCTGATTGCACTGCTGGTACTAAAATTAATTAAATGACCACTTAAAGGTTTAGTCTCGGAAGCAAGCCTTGTTTTTAATCACCTGTTCCTGTGCTAGATGTTCAAGAACATAGTATCATCAGATGTTTAGTGAACATGTTTAGTAGTTTTTTCCTATTTAATGGAAAGCAGCTTCATGTACAGTGTTAAACATGCTTTGTGTTATCATAGTTACTGTTCTTTACTCAAAGTTGCACACCAATATTAATGCTATGACATAACAACTAACATCTTTATGAGTTGATGATCCACCTTGTCCATTTGCTAGTATTAATTCTGGTATTTATACCTGTTTTGTAATTATTTTCCCATCTCATGTCTTCAAAATATTTGACCTATACACTGTAAGATATATAACATAACAGGTGAGACAAAGTGGAATGTCAGCAGTCAAAAACACTTACATTAATTTTATTTTCATGAATGTTGCACCACTCAGAAACACATTTTGTCATGTACTCGTTTTTATTGCTTTCTACTGCTGAGATTATTTGACTTATTTCATCTAAAGATATGTGATCTCATATTGAACTTGAAGCCCAAATCTCTTTTTATTGAATGTATTCTGTTTGGCTTTAAAACACATAATTCTAAAATGTTTAATGATATCATTTGGACTAATACGGCCACTGAACCTTTCTTGCCTTTAAAGTATTTGGTGTATCCAAAGAGATCATTTCATGGGTGTTTTTTGTTTGTTTATTTGGTTGGTTGTATTTTTCTTGTTAAGTACAGGCCAAACACACACTTGTTACATGTGATTTTGTGCGATGATGTGACCCAGATGTTGGGTAAATTCCTTTGTATTGTGGGGAAAAAAATGTTATCTGATCTGCATATGTTTGGTAGTTTGAATCAGTTTGTAAAATCGTGAGTATTATGAGAGTCTAATTAAGAAGATATGTGGATAAGAATCTGTTTTCCATTATGGAAAAACTTCTCACTGGTTGCCTTCCTACATGTGTTGAAGTATAAACTCTGTTACAGGCTTTAATTATCCTGTATTGGTAGTTAACCAGTTGTTCATGGACCTTGTCAAGCTCTTAATACTTCAATTGTACATACTGTAAAGTCACTTTGTAATATCAGTTCAGCCTCCTGGACTTTTTGCACATTTTGTTGTGCTGTAAAAAGTTTGAAAATGTGCTTCCTAGGGATTTATTCTATCAGAGCTTCACTCAAAGACTGAAAGAATTTCAGTGAAATTTTGAAAGTGGGACTAAAAGAATAAAATGGTAGAAAAGTATCCACCACTCATCTTTCATTTAAGTTCATAGAGAGTATGGGATAGGTGATTTACACTAACACTGTATCTATAATGTGCACTAAAGCTTCAGTGCTTTGTTTGAATGATGAAATAACAAAAAAAAAAATTACATTTAATGTTGAATACATTTGTTTGAGTTTTTTCCCTGCAGCATTATTATACTTTACCTTATTATGCACCTTCTGTGCTTAATATTGTCATCCAATTAATGCCACTGTTTGAGAATGTAAAGCACTCACAATTGTTAGAGGCACAATTCTCTCTAAAAAAATGTCCATGTTCTGTGTCATATTTTATATAAATTTTGCGTGTTGCAGGTGAATGTCCGCCCCATTCCAAAAACAACAATTGTGATTTTTTTTTTTCCCCCCCGTGTTGATGAAGCATGCATTGAACCTTTTGATGAAGATGACATAAAGCTCGAGTCGGATCTCACAATCCTCCTCTGGCAGTCTTTTAAGTCTTCTGCTGATAATATGATGCTGCTTGCCATAGGCCACATACAGCTGCCAGACACTAAGACTTAAGCTCCTGCTAAATCCCCTGACGGTGCTTGTAATGTGGCACACAGTTTTGAAGGAAATGATGACTGTGTTCATAAAAGATCTCACCAGTTAGCAAATCTTTATTGAGTACACAAATTGTATGGAGGCTGGCGCACAGAGGCCGGCACAATTAAACATAATGTGGGTTGAGTTTAGTGGCCCAACATGGCATTTTGACTTTTTTTTTTTTTTAACTCACATGTTGGTCTCCTTCTGAATGTAGTCATTTTGTGCTAGTCTGGGAAGTTCATTAAGGCACTTGCTTTTTAATGTAAGCAGATGAAGTAAATGGGTGTATTAAAATGCTGGTCATTTTTGCATGTTGATCACATGTTTTGATTATGTAACACTATATAACTGCCAAATTAAATGGCATTTTCCTAATCCTGAACCTGTTTATCTCTAAAGTGGATTTGTTTTCAAAATTACATGACCATATTATATTAAATTCAGAATTGTATAGTGTGTAAACTGTTTAAAAATTGTACTTTCCTCTGAGAAGGTAGTTGAGTTTTTGTTTAACATTTTCACATGCCGATATGCAAGACTTTCATACCTGGATGTTTGAGGATAACGAATGTACGTCTTTTATATTACTGTATTTCTGGTAACAGACTGGGGTCTACATGATGTATGTATTGCAACAGCAGTATAAAGTTGTCAATGGTGACTATATGTAAAGAGCCAACAAACGCACTAATTCACAAGAATTTGATGATGCTTTTCTTAATATTCACCTGTTCTCAATATACTGCAGTTTGTAACTTTTAGATATTATCATCACCGTTATTATATTCAAATTCCAATGTTTCACTGGATGTACTTTGAAAGGCACGAGCAAGATTGTACTGTCCTTTTCAATAAACTCACTGTAATTAAAATTCTTGATTTTTTCTTTGTTTGTTCTTTTTTTAAGACTGAAAATACAAAATCCATCCATCCAGACATTTAACAAACGAAATTAGAATTTTATGTGTCCATACGTTTGCAGTGTAAATCTGATGCAAATCTTCTGCAAAATGGATTTCTGTGCAGCTGTCGTATCATTCTTAAGGATAAATTAACAGCCACTCTCAATTAACTCTGATCTCACTGGCAGTTAAACCATGATTAGTGTTTTTAATTGTGCTGATTTGTGTCAAGCTTTTGTTTTCTCCCTGCTCAAAGCAGCTGTTCCTTTTGTTCTGGAGAAATTCCCATGCCTTCCTGGCAAAAGAGAGAAGTGGCATCGTTTAACAACTGAGTAGCAAGATTGCTTGTTAAAACTGCACTCTAATTTGCCTATGTGTGCAACAAGACTGTGCAAAATCTTTTGGGACAAGGAACACTTGTGTTGTTTACCGGCTGAAGCTTTTGTGAACAGGTTTGCTTCCCCGTCACCACGCCGCGTAGCAGGTTAAAACATGACCTCTCCCCTGTCACCTCAGTCTAGTAGTCCCTGAAGAGGTGCGTCTCAACAGCACAGCAGCTGCCACTGCACAGCACTGAGTTAGACCTCACAATGGAAGATGCACTGCGGTAGTAACCATAGATACTGGGAACTAAATACTAAATTACCTGTAATTCCTTTAATGAAATATCCTGTGAGTGCTGCAGGTGACTGATATAGAACCAGTTAAGTTAAACTTGTCTTTAGATGAGGCTAAATAGTGTCAGTAACATTTATTGTAGATTGAGCTGCAGTATCCTCGGTGACAGAATTGGCAGCATGCATCATGATTAATTTTTTATCTTCCTGTGTTAACTTATAGTCTGCCTTAGGTGACACTGAACACAGATAAGTGTGTAATTGGACTTTATGTAGATGTCACCTGTTGTATTCTTAAGCTCAATGGCATACTCTTTGTCATCCTTACGCATTCATCAACAGATTGAATTTCACACATCCCAGCTTCAGCGTGGCGGTGGCACGTGTCATCATTGTGCATTATATCATATGGCTGTAATTTGAGGAAATATCCAACAAGTGCGTTATGCAAGATTCTGTAGGTGCAGGAGAGCCCAAGCGTGCAAGGAAGGGCCACCCACAGGTCACCTGCACTCCCTTTAAATATGGATGGGCGTCATAGCAGGGATCAGTGTCACCCTGCACGCGTCTGTGAATGGAAGTGCCTCAGGCAATCATGGAGAAACTTATATGAGTAGAAATTCAGCAGATGGATGAGGTGTTTTTTAGGGGAAAACCAGACCTATTTGGGCAGCTGGCCTGAACTTGCTGCATGATCATGGGCCAGATGTCAAGGTTAACCCCTTAAACTCCCCAGAGTATCAGACCCCACCCACTCATCCAATCCCGCACTCTTTGTTGGATAGTTAACTCATCTGAATAGGTGCTTGAGATAAATCAGGTGTCAAACGTGCAGCAGATCCCAGTGTTGTGCACTCTATTGTTGGTATTGTCTTGCTCTGATAGCTGCCACACGTCTGGTATCAGGTGAACAATGCCAGATGACAACCAGAGCAAAGAGGGAATATGTCAACACAAGGGTGAAGGACTACATCACTATAGCCGACATACAAATTGGACACATTGACAATAAACACAAAGTTTGTACTGTAGTTGTGAAAAATAGATTACCCTTATGAAAGTGTAAATGTAGTTGAATCCTGTTAATGACATTAAAATATATATATATATATATATATTTTTTTTCTATAACATGTAGACAACAGCTCAGATCCACGTGTGGGAGCAAGTCAGGAACATAACGCTGTTGGTGTTAAACATTTAACAGGAAGTGTAAACAGGAAGCGTCAACACCTTTCGTGTGGCTCCAGAATACTGTTGTCAAAAATTTATAGAGGAATATAAATTTTCATAGTCTTTTCATTTTTATGTTCGCACACTTTAATTTTAGCTTTGTTGCTGAATTAAATATCTCTACTATATCATAACTTTTTTTCCTGTAGAGATGTGTACTACAGGCAAGATTAAGACAGTCAAAAGATTCAGGAGTAATGTTCATGTGGTGGGAACCTCAGCTCAGTTTGTGTTCACAGTATGTAATCATTTACAAATATTCCTCATTAGGCATTTTAGCTGTGGCAAACATTAGTGTTGTTTATGACATGCTGTCAGTGGTGTGAGTTATTTCAAGTCTTCTCTTTGGCGTTTAGCAAACCTAACAAATGTTAGCTTAGTTTAAGTCATCACATTTAACTGTAAGCCACCTGCTGTTAATAAAAATACAAATTAGCGCCGCTAACGCTAATGTTGTTCTACTAAAAAACAGTTCCAACCCCAGAACTGTACAATATCTAAGGGTGGTATTAAAATAATGTTACAGTAATGGAAGTAAATCACATTTGTGATAGCTAGCTGTTAACGTCAGCTGTAATGCTCCTGACTTAGCGTTAGCAGCTGTAGCTAGCTCGTTAGCAAGGCTGCAGCTAGCTCTTAATATGTCATTCTGCTCAGTGGAATGGCACAAAATTAACATTAAGTATAGTAATTTTTAGTGTTTTACTTATTTTAATGTTACTGGATAGCACATATTCCATAAATTCATTGTTATTTTATAACAGCACTATAGCTAATTTAGCTAAAGCATCAAATGTTAACTGTTCATGTTCTCGATTTATTTTAAACAGGAGAAAACTGAGGGACTTTAACTTTACTGTCCAATGACACTATTTACTTTTAGTTCAGTAACTAAAATATATGTATTCATAGAAGTTATATGTGTTATTTGTGTAACACATGTAACTTTTAATTAAGACTTTTATATTTCATGCTCTTTGCAGGTCTGGCTGTTTGGAGGAATAGGACCACAGTATTTCTGCTGCAGGCTGATGAGTGACTTATGGTCTTATTATCACTGTCTGAGTAGCACGTGTCTGGGACTTACCACCTAAAAGCAAGGAAACATGATCTGTAAGAAGACCACAGGTTTGCATTTAGTCATTTTTAGCCTGTAATCTGCACCACAAAGAGGTTGTAAAGAGATCTCTGTAGTTTGAAAGCAGTGAGACTGTAAATAATGGTTCTGGATTGTGCAAAACGTGAATATGTTTTTCTGTATGGGGTGTCAATTGTTCTTAAAACATCTGAGGCACTTTATTCTTAAAAGTATTAGTATTGAACAATTTCCCTCTGGGATTAATAAAGTTTTTTGAATCTTGAATTATTATTGCTACAGGTTATTATGATAAGTTCACTTTTTAACTGTGATTTGTAATCATCGCAGCAGGCTAACCCTGCAGCAGGCAGTCTGCTTACTGCTTACATCAAGCACAGATGTAGTTTGCAGTGGAATAGCTCAGTAAAGCCATGCTAAAACTAGAGTAATACAATCAATCAATCAGTCATCTCCTGACTTCACAGCACAGGAGAGCTCTGCTGGAATGCTGCTAAGCTGCAGATGTACCAGCCAAATTACTCCAGAGGGGAATTACCAGACCATAAATCCAGACGTCAGGAGGATGGCTGTAGCCTATTTCACGGTAAAAAATCCATGCAACTTGTTTCCATTGCCTTCATAAAGAATGTCTTGCTGTGCAGTGTTCAAACTTATCATTGCTGACAGATCTAAACATGTTTGCATCCAAACACTTCCTCAAATCACAGGGACTTTAAACAAAACATCACGAGAATCTGCTGTCTTCATTCACCATGTCCTGACAGGTCCTTTAAAATGAATGATCTATGACATGACAAACTGCGTGAGCAGCTAATAATCATCTCCTGCTCATTCATAATTGTCTGTAAATCTGAGGCATGCTGCAGCTTGCGGGTTTTACTTTCCTATCGTTATATGCTTAGTTATCATTATGAGGCATAACAGGCTCATTCAGACTAAATATTTTCAGGTATTGCCTGAATTCAAAAATCCATCATCATTAGTTACATGTTTGTTATTTGATCTAATGGTTTTAGCAAAACATAGACTCATTTCACCTATTTTATTTGTGCAATTCTCATGTAACTAGCAGACAAACAACAGACATACAGTTTAGTCAATATGACACAGTTACCACTGGCATCAGATCTTTGGCAAGTACAGGGCTTCATTATTGCTAATTAAGATGTATAAATATGCTCACTGGCACTTGACTTGTCGTTTGCAACGACCATTTTTTTCCATCAAACTCAAAAAGTGCCAAGGTAGACAAGGTGAGGGCACGAGTGCTGGTAGTGATGCTGCAGTGTGTACTCTGTGGGCACACTTCAGCTCAGCTGGCATACATCTGACTGACGCCTTTGGGTGCCAGCAGCTAAACAAGCCCAGGTTTGAGGGGACAGTGTTGTATATTTGGTCTGAGCTCAACAAAGTCTGCCAATGTCTTTGAGTGTCTGGCTTCATGGTCTCGCATACAGAGCTCCTTGTTGAGCTGTGCTCACTGGTCATCTTACAGATGATGGCACTGGACAGTTTACAGCAGGAGGTACAGCCAGGAGGATGTGACATCACTGTATGCTGATCTAACAGAAAGTAATAAACTGTTACTTAAATGAATCAGGATTCAGTCTGCTTGTTGTCTCTGGACAAACAATCATCATTAAAAACATTATATTTGAATATGAATACAATTTCAGGTAAACGTTCAGCACTTTTAAATTAGTGATTCAGACAACTATTTTTTATGTAATAGCAACTTAAGTATTTTGCACTTGTTTGTTTTCTTTTTGATGAGATAAAATAAGCTTGCTATTACAGTAAACAACATGAAACACTTGGGATCCTTTTTGGCACTTTCCATCTGAATACTTTTCATAGATGAAAAAAAATACTTTAGACTTTTCCTTTGTATGTTACTTCCTTTATGACCACTGTCAGGAAGATCTGCAGAGCATTTCCTGGTTAATATGTAGCACATAGAGTCAACTATGGATGGAGGTGGTTTTTGTGATTTTTTCCCCCTGCCTAGATTCATCTAGATGGGCCAGAGATTAAAGCCAGTGGTCACTTTATTCAACATTTTTCCTACTTCGCTCATGTGGGAAATGCTGTCAGGTGCCATT